>JADRCD010127011.1:0-32359 GCA_019843815.1 Montemys delectorum | reverse complement strand
TATATATATATATATATATATGAAATAAACAATACCACTAAAAGAGAGTCTAAGATAGGAGAAGCAAAATTTCAAGACCATTATGTTGTACAATGCAAGACAATGTCATGAACAAAGAAACTGAGAGTGTATATAGATTGTACAATATTGGATCTATTTCTCCAATTATCAAATTAGAGAGACCATTGGAAGACAATCAACAAATTTCTAATTGCTCATATTTTTGAATTTCAATCGGTTAGGATAATTTTCATATTAAAAGATATTAAGGAAAAGTAATTGTTACTTCCTGTTGTTTTTGTTGTAAGAGGTGGAATTAGGTTTTGTGGATTTGTTGAAAGATTATTTTGTTGCTTCTTCTAGGGTGTAGTTTTGCTCCTTATGTTGATGTTTTCCATCTATTATCCTTTGTAGGGCTCGATTTGTGAAAAGATTGTGTAAATTTTGTTTTGCCTTGGAATATCTTGTTTTCTCCATCTATGGTAATTGAGAGTTTTGCTGGGTATAGTAGCCTGGGCTGGCACTTGTGTTCTTTTAGGGTCTGTATGACATCTGCCCAGGATCTCCTAGCTTTCACAGTCTCTGATGAGTAGTCTGGTGTAATTCTGATAGGCCTGCCTTTATATGATACTTGATGTTTTTCCCTCAATGCTTTTAATATTCTTTGTTTTTTGCAATTGATGTTTTGATTATTATATGACTGGAAGAATTTCTTTTCTGGTCCAGTCTATTTGGATTTCTATAGGCTTCTTGTATGCTCATGGGCATCTCTTTCTTTAGGTTAGGAAAGTTTTCTTCTATAATTTTGTAGAAAATATTTACTGGCCCATTACCTTGGGAGTCTTCACTCTCTTCTATACCTATTATCCTTTGGTTTGGTCTTCTCATTGCCTCCTGGATTTTCTGGATGTTTTGGGTTAGGAGCTTTTTGTTTTTTGCATTTTCTTTGACTGTTGTGTCAATGTTTTCTATGGTGTCTTCTGCCCCTGAGATTCTCTCTTCTATTTCTTGTATTCTGTTGGTGATGCTTGCATCTATGATTCCCGATTTCTTTCCTAGGTTTTCTATCTCCAGAGTTGTCTCTCTTTCTGATTTCTTTATTGTTTCTATTTCCATTTTTAGATTATGGGTGGTTTTGCTCATTTCCTTCACCTGTTTGATTGTGTTTTCCTGTAATTCTTTAAGGGATTTTTGTGTTTCTTCTTGAAGGGTTTCTAGCTATTTACCTGTGTTCTCCTGTATTTCTTTGAGGGTGCTAGTTATGTCTTTTTTAAAGTCTTGTATCATCATCATGAGAAGTGATTTTATAACTGAATCTTATTTTTCCGGTGTAATGGTGTGTCCAGCACTTGCAATGGTGGGAGTACTGGGTTCTGATGATGCCAAGTGACCTTGGTTTCTGTTGCTTATGTTCTTATGCTTGCCTCCCTCCATCTGGTTATCTCTAGTGCCACCTGCCCTTGCTAAATCTGACAGGAGCTTGTCCTTCCTGTGATCCTGGTTGTGTCAGAACTCCTTAGAGTCAAGCTATGTCTGTGATCCTGTTATTCTGTTTTCCTCTGATCTTGGGATTTGTTAGAGCACCTGGGAGTGGAGCTTCCTCTGGGTGTTTTGGGACTGGCTGCAGAGTTTGTGCCCAAGGTCTGCTCAGGGCACCAGCCAGCCCAGAAAGACTGGAAGCAACCCAAGCCACTGAGCTGGTGGAGTTCCTGTGTGCCTAGGTCCTGCTGGTCCCAGTTACTCCTGGTATTGGGACAGGTGTTATGTCCTCCTTACTTCTGATCCTGGGCATGTTAAGAACCTGGGTGTGGAGCTTCCTCTACACCCTCTGGGTGTAGAGGGACTGAGTGTTGTGGGACTGGCTGTGGAGCTTGCGCCCAAGGTCTGCTCAGGGCACTAGCCCAAGATTTCCCAGTTCTTTGCTCTGAGGAGATTCACTCTCTACCCATCCCCCAGATCTAGTAAGTATATTCTGTCCAGGAAGTTGGGAAGAATAGATAAAACTTCTGGTCATCTTTCAAAAGTGTTCTGCAGAGACCATATCCACTTCTCCTCAAGTGGTTTGGAATGAATTTTACATTACCTGGACAAATGCACTGTGAAATCCATTTGCATGCTGTTAGTTTCCATTTTCGCCAAAGCATTCTATTACCAGGCACATTCCCATGAATTATTAGCTAGTTGTTCACTAAAAGCTGAAAAGTTGCTTCCTTCTGTATTTATGAATTATTAAAAAAACCCAGAGCAACAGATTTCTTAAGCATTTTCTGCAAGGTCACCCCTTGTGTTTGAAGGGCAGAGCTTGAGTTACAATGTGTGATCCCCAACTGGCCTTGCCTGAGCTCCTGCACTGGACTGGACTGCCTCTCTACAGGGCAACATAACATGCCATCAGGGGCAGATGCTGCCTGTTACCCTAACAGGGTACATCATATACATAACATCATACACATAAGAAGGTGCGAGTACAAAGAACAAGTGAAAAATAGTTCTTATCCAGTTATCTAAATCCCTTTCCCTAATAAAGACTTGGAAATGAATGTCAGAATAGTGGCCACACTGTGATCTTTACCTTGCTGCTTCCTAATAGGTGCTCAGTATGACTCTGAGCCATGTTCCCTGACATTAACCCCAGCTACTCAAAGAAATAAAGAAAGGTAAGATTGTGTTAATATTTGTCAAAGCAATTAGGACATGGAAAGATGATAAAGAGGAAAAGCATCTGCTGATTGATGAAAGAAAGGCATAGCATGGTTAGGGTTAGTGCACATCCTAAGACTTGTTATAGCCACCTCTTACCTGGCTATCTACTCCTTGGCCTCATTCATTGATAAGTAACTATTTGTCATTGGAAATAAGGAGTGGACCTTTACATTCACTAAGAAATCTATGTTATAGAAGTAGAAGTGATCTAAAATACTTCAAAAATGTACCTCTTTATCATGCGAAGGAAAAATTCTAAAAGTAAATTCCTGAAGATTACAAGATGAGCAACCACCTCTAGGAAGAATTTGCTTGTCAGCCTAAAATAATTTCTGGCTCATGCTTTAGATACAACTGTATTACTCTCATTCAGCCATTTATCCAATAATTCTACTTATGCAAAAACCTAGCTTCACCTTCAAAACATACATAATCTGAAGGATTGACTGCAATCTGATTAAGCAGTATATCACAATTTAAAATGTCACTGAAGACAACAGCCTAAGAGAATAAAAATAAGCTCTGTCTTGCTTTAAAGATAATCCTTTATTTATAATAATTTAAGAACTATGGAAGCGTGTAGCTGGTGAGACTCCAAGTAAAAAGAGACCCAGAACATATATAAGAACATATATAAGAAGTCTACACTCTAATAATCTGTTATTAGTGCTGCACAGATGCAAGACAAACTTCAATAGAAATAGTTAGTAAAATTTATATATACACCAATGCTAGCATATTTTATTGTAAAATAATGCCACAAATGAAAGCACTCAAGCAATACAAAAGTATTCTTAAGTAAGTGATTCAAGAAATACACTTGAGGTTAGTTCCCTTTACATTTTGGTTATAAGCATTGGAAAATATGTAGAAAAGAAGTGAAGAATGGAATTGTAGAATATGAAATTGATACCACTATATGGGTTGGACAAAGGCACATACATTTGTGTGTGTGGAGGAATATGCATGAGGCTTATATGGAGCAAGGAAGATTTTGTTTCTTATTTATTTAAGAGTAATGTCAAGAGGAACAAAAGTGGGTATTTGAGCATCAAATGATAAACACTGTATGAGAACTGCCCAAAGTTTATACATTTTGGAATCTTAGATAGAGATTAAGACCATTACTCTTTATTGAAGCATCCTGAGAGTATTGTCTTAGGAATCATAACCTTTCCATCAAGGAGCAAGTAGGTAAAAAACAGAATATATGGATAAGAGAAGACCCATCTGGTGTGATACTACACCACAACTTATCATGAAACTGAATGATTGGGATAAAATTAAGCAATAGAAATTTCTAGATTTTAAAACAACATAGAATAATCTTATTTTTAAAATTACAAATGTAAAATTATTTTATTTTCTTCAACTAGCCAATATACAGAAGGATTTATAGGGCTAAAAATGACTATGTAATAAGTAAGCACGATTTATATGAGTGAATATAAGAAATTGTTTAGGTGAAAACAATTGAAACATGGAGTCTTTTGATAGCTCAGTGAGGCCTCATAGCTATTGTAGTGATGAAACTTGTAATACTTTCCATGATGGTTACTCTATACTTTCAAATTGACAGGATTTAGAGTTACCATGGAAACATCCAAAGGGATGAGTCTACAGGGGTATTTCAGAGATGTTTGACCAGGGCAGGACTTTCTATACTGAGTGTGCTTTTCACTATGCCATGAGAAGTAGTCCTAGACAGAACAGCTCATGTAAGCAAAGGAGGTTCTCCCATTTCCCTCTCTGCTTCTTGACTGCTGATGCAATGTGAGAAGCAGTTTCATATGCTTAACTCCTCCCATAATGGACTATGCCATAAAACTGCAGATCAGAATAAACCTTTTCTTCCTTGAATTACTCCTGGAAAACTTGTGACAGCATTCAGAAAAGTAACACATACACTTTCCAATATCATATATCATATCACACTATATCATAAACATCTTAAAGGCCCCAAGAAGATGCACAGAAGAAACAAGGTCTTCTACATCTTTCTGCTGAACCAGTTGCTTGCCTTTTTGTCCTTAGCTCCTGACTCCATTTGTAAACCATAGCTTTGTAAACACCATGAAAATGTTTTAATAGCATGCTGTGAATTCTGAGTGCTGGATGCTAGCCTCTCTGTTGTCCTCCTTAGACCTCACTCCTCCTACTTTTAATGCTGACTTTCAGGAAATTTCACTTGGACTCAGGTATTGTTCAGTTCTTCTGGTTTTTAATTCAATTTGAAAAATGTTCTACAAATTTAGGGAAAACATGGATAACAAATGAACTAGCTAGAAAGATAGCATTATCGATACTGAAAACCATTTCTACAGGTGTGGAGAGAATTAAACATAGAACATAGTATTCAGAAAAGAAAATGAATAAAGTTTTCTAGTACAACTGCCCTCTGAGAGGCTCCATCCATCAACCCATCAACCAATGGAAAGAGATTCAAAGACACACAGCCACATATTAGATGGAGCTCAGGAAATCTTATCGAAGAGTCGAGGGAAGAATTGAGGGAAACAGTGAGGACCAGGAATCTACAAGAAGACCAAGAGAGTCAACTAACCTGGACCCTTGGGAATTCCCAAGAAATTTCCTACCCATTTTATACTTCTTTTTCTCAAGAACTCTTTGTCCACAGCCTCAGGCCAATTCTTCTCTTATGATTTTTAATTTTTCAATTTTTATTAAAATATTAAATCTTCCTTTCCAGCCTACACCCTCAGGCAGGGCAGATCATCAGCATGGCTGCTCTTCTGAAGACCCCCCACAATTTGAAGGCCTCCTAGGATATCTGCTGCGGCCAGGACCATAGATCACGCAGAGATGGAGGAGAGAACCTCAGGCATAGAAGATGCCTTAGAAGATATTGACACAAAAGTCAAAGAAAATATGAAACATAAAAAACTTCTAACCCAAAGCATCCAGGAAATCCCGGACACAATGAAAAGACTAAACATAAGAATAATAGAAATAAAAGAGAGAAAGATTCCCACTTCAAAAGACCAGAAAATGTCTTCAACAAAATCACAGAAGAAAACTTCCCTAACCTAAAGAGATGGCCATACATGTACAAAAAGCCTACAGAACAACAAATAGATTGGCTCATTAAAGAAAATCATCTTGTCACATAATAATCAGCACACTAAATGCACAGAACAAGGAAAGAATAATAAAATCCGTAAGGGAAAGGGCCCAAGTAACATATAAAGACAAGCCTATCAGAATTATACCATACTTCTACATAGAAACCCTTAAAAGCCAGAAGAGTGTGGACCGGCATCATGAAGACCCTAAGAGAACGCAAATGCCTATGAAACTCTCAATCATCATAGTTGTAAAAACCAAAATATTCAACGACAAAACCAAATGTAAACAATATTTACGTCCCAATCCAACCATACATAGGATTCTAGAAGAAAAATTCCAACACGAAGAGAGTATGTACACCAAAGAAAAAACAACAAATTGCCATCTCACAACAAAGTCAAAGGAGATAATTACATACACATAATGCCACCAACAACAAACATAACAGAAATTAACAATCCTCTGCCCTTAATATCTCTCAATATCAATAGACTCAATCCCACCAAAAAAGACATAATCTAACAGACTCGATACACAAGCAGGATCCAGCATTTTGCTGCATACAAGAAGCACACGTCAATGACAAAGACAGACCTAAGAGTAAAAGGCTGAAAAAAAAGACTTCCAAGCAAATGGTTCTAAGAAACAAGTGGGAGTTGCTATCCTATACCCAATAATATAGACTTTCAACCAAAAGATATCTAGCAAAGTGGGGAAAGACACATCACATTTAAGAAAGGAAAAATACACCAAGATGAACTCTTAATTGTGAGGATTTATGTCCCAAATGCAAGGCCACCTACATTCATAAAAGAAACTTTACTAAAACTCAAAACAAACACTGAACCCACAATAATTGTGGGAGATTTCAATACCCCACTCTCACCAATAGATAGGTCATTGAAACAGAAACTAAACAGAGACATAAGGAAACTAATTGAAGTTATGAACCAAATGGATTTCACAAGTATCTACAGAATGTTTCACCCTAAAACCAAAGAATATAAATTCTTCTAAGCACCTCATAGTACCTTCTCCAAAACTGACCATACAATCAGTCACAAAATAAGCCTCAACAGATATAAGAAGATTGAAATAATCCCATGCATCCTATCAGACCACCATAGGCTAAGGCTATGCATTAATAACAACAACAAAAACAACAACAAAAATAACAAAACAGAAAATCCACGTACCCCTGGAAAGTTAATAACTCTTTACTCAAAGATAACTTGCTTAGGAAAAAAAGAAAGAAAGAAAGAAAGAAAGAAAGAAAGAAAGAAAGAAAGAAAGAAAGAAAGGAAGGAAGGAAGGAAGGAAGAAAGAAAGAAAGAAGGAAGGAAGGAAATTAAAGGCTTCCTAGAATTCAATGAAAATGATGACACAGCATACCCAAACTTAGGGGACAGAATGAAAGCAGTGCTAAGAGGAAAATTTATAGCACTAAGTGCTCTCATAAAGAAATTGGTGAAATCCTACACTAGCAACTTAACAGCACACCCGAAAGCCCTAAGAAAAAAAGAAGCAAACATACCCAAGAGGAATAGAGGGTAGAAAATAGTCAAACTTATGGTAGAAATAAACCAAATAGAAGCAAAGAGAATGATACAAAGAATCAACAAAACCTAAACCTGCTTCTTTGAGAAAATCAACAGGATAGATAAACCCTTAGACAGAGGGCACAGAGACAGTGTCCAAATTAACAAAATCAGAAATGAAAAGGGAGACACTGAGGAAAGTTTAAAAACAAAACAAAACATCAGATCTGCCTTAAAAAACCCTACACTCAACAAAACTGGAAAATCTAGATGAAATGTGTGACTTTCTAGATACCAGGATCAAATACACCATCTAGACAGTCCCATAATCCCTAAAGAAATAGAACCAGTCATTAAAAGTCTCTCAACCAAAAAAAAAAAAAAAAAAAAAAAAAAAAAAAAAAAAAAAAAAAAAAAGCCCAGGACCAGATAGGTTTAGTGAAGAATTATATCAGACTTTCAAAGAACAGCTAATATCAATACTCTTCAAACTATTCCACAAAATAGAAAAAGAAGGAACACTACCCAATTCATTCTACGATGCTGATAACTAAACCACACAAAAAGCTAACAAAGGAGTACTTCAGACCAATTTCCCTTAAGAATATATGCAAAAATACTCAATAAAATTTTTGCAAACTGAATCCAAGAACACATCAAAATGATCATTCACCATGATCAAATAGACTTCATACCAGAGATGCAGGAATAGTTCAAAATTTGAAAAATCTATCAATGTAATTCACTATATAAACAAACTTAAAGAAAGAAAAACATGATCATTTCATTAGATGCTGAAAAGGCATTTTACAAAATATAACACCCTTTCATGTTAAATCTCTTGGGAAGAACAGAAATTCAAGGCCCATAACTAAACATAATAAAAGCAATATACAGCAAGTCAATAGCCATCATGAAACTAAATTGAGAGAAACTTGAAATAGTCACTCTAAAATCAGGGACTAAACAAGGCTACCCACTGTCCCCCATCTATTCAATATAGGACTCCAAGTACTGGCCAGAGCAATTAGACAACAAAGAAGGTCAAAGGGATACAAATCAGAAAGGAAGAATTCAAAATATCACTATTTGCAGATGATATGGTAGTATACTTAAGAGATTCCAAAAATTCCACCAGAGAACTGTTACAGCTGATAGACAACTTCAGCAAAATTGCTGGATATAAAATTAACCCAAACAAATCAGTAGCTTTCACTACTCAAAGTATAAACAGACTGAGAAAGAATATAGGGAAACAGTGTCCTTCACAATAGTCACAAATAATATAAAATATCTTGGTGTAACTCTAACCAAACGAGTAAATATCTGTTAGGACAAGAACTTCAAGTCTTTCAAGTAAGAAATCGAAGAAGTCAGAAAATGGAGAGACCTCTCATGCTCATAGATCAGCAAGATTAACAAAATAAAAGTGGCCATCTTACAAAAAGCAATCTACAGACTCAATGCAATCCCCACCAAAATTCCAACTCAATTATTCACGTATATAGCTTTAAAGAGTAATTCTCAAATTCATATGGAACAACAAAAAGCCCAGGATAGGGAAAACTATTCTCAACAATACCACAACTTCTGTGGGAATCACCATAGCTGACCTCAAGCTATACTACAGAACAATAGTGATAAAAACAGCATGGTAGCCGGGCAGTGGTGGCACACACCTTTAATCTCAGCACTTGGGAGGCAGAGGCAAGTGGGTTTGTAAGTTTGAGGCCAGCCTGGTCTACAGAGTGACTTCCAGGACAGCCAGGGCTACACAGAGAAACCTTGTCTCGAAAAATCAAAACAAACAAACAAAAATACAAAAGCTAAACAAAACAAAAAGCATGGTACTGGTACAGAAACAGACATGTAGATCAATGGAATAGATTTGAAGACCCAGAATGAAACTCACAAACCTTTGGTCACTTGATCTTTGACAAAAAATCCAAAAGCATCCAGTGGAAAAAAAGACAGCATTTTCAACAAATGGTGCTGGCTCAAGTGGTGTAGGCATGTAGAAGAATGCAATATGATTGATTATCTCATTGTATAAAGCTCAATTCCAGGTGGATCAAGGACCTTCACATAAAAACAGACACACTGAATCTAATAGAAGAGAAATTTGGAAAGAGCCTCAAACAAATCAGCACAGAGGAAAATTTCCTGAAAAGAATAACAATGGCTCAGGTTCTAAGATCAACTATAGAGAAATGGGATCTCATAAAATTGAAAAATTTCTGTAAGGCAAAGGACACTGTCAATAGGACAAAATGGCAACCTATAGAGTTGGAAAAGATCTTTACCAACCCTACACATGATAGAGTGCTAATAGTAATATATACAAAGAACTCAATAAGTTAGACTCCAGAGAACCAAGTAACCCAATGTAATACAAATGGGGTAAAGAGCTAAACAAAGAATTCTAACTTGGGCAATCACAAATGGCTAAGAAGCACCTAAAGAAATGTTCAACATCCTTAGTCATCACAGAAATGCAAATCAAAACAACCCTGAGATACCAGCTCACATCAGTCAGCATGACTAAGATCAAAATCTCAGGTGACAGCAGATGCTGGCAAGGATGTGGAGAAAGAGGAACACTACACCATTGTTGATGGAATTCCAAGCTATAACAACCACTCTGGAAATCAGTCTGGCAATTCCTCAGAAAATTTGGCATAGTACTACCTGAGGACCCAGCTATACCTCTCCTGAGCATATATCCCAAAGGTGCTCCAGTGTACAACAAAGACACATGTTCCACCATGATCATAGTAGCCTTATTTATAATAGCCAGAAACTGAAAAGAACCCAGATGTACTTCAACAAAGGAATGGATACAGAAAATGTGGTACATTTACACAGTGGAGTATAAGTCAGCTATTAAAAGTAATGACTTCATGAAATTCTTAGGCAAATGGATGGAATTAGAAAATATCATCCTGAGTGAGGTAACCCAGTCACAAAAGAACACACATGGTATGATAAGTGAATATTAGCCCCAAATCTCAGAATACCCAAGATATAATTCACAGACCACATCAAGCTTAAGAAGAAGGAAGACTACATTGTACATGCTTCAGTGCTACTTGAAGAGCCTTGAAATCATTGGAACAGGGGGAAATTTCCTAAACAGAACTCCAATGGCTCTTGCTCTAAGATTAAGAATTGATAAATGGGCTGGGCAATGCTGGCAAATGTCTTTAATCCCAGCAATTGAGATGCAGAAGCAGGCGGATTTCTGAGTTCGAAGTCAGCCTGGTCTACAGAGGGAGTTCCAGGACAGCCAGGGCTACACAGAAAAAACCCTTTCTCAGAAAAAAAAAAGAATTGATAAATGGGAACTCATGAAACTGGAAAGCTTCTGTAAGGCAAAGGACGTAGTTCATAAGACAAATCAGCAACCTACAGATTGGGAAAAAAATTTTCACTAACCCCACATCCGATAGAGGGCTAATGAAATATATATGTATATATATATGTGTGTGTGTGTATATATATACACATATATATACACACACACACATATATATATACATATATATCCAAATAAATATATATCCAAAATATATAATGAACTCAAGAAGTTAATCATAAAAAAACCAAACAACTCAATCAAAAAATGGGGTATAGAACTAAACCGAGATTTCAGAACTGAGGAATCTCAAACACCTGAGACGCACCTAAAGAAATGTTCAAAGTCCTTAGTGATCAGAGAAATCAAAATGACCCTGAGATTCCACCTTACACCAATCAGAATGGCTAAGATCAAAACCTCAGGTGACAGCACATGCTGGTGAGGATGTGGGGAAAGAGGAACACTCCTCCATTGCTGATGGGATTGCAAACCGGTACAACCACTCTGGAAATCAATCTGGAGGTTCCTCAGAAAATTGAAAATAGATCTACCTGAAGACCCAGATATATCACTCTTGGGAATATATCTAAAAGATGCTCCACCATGCCACATGGGTACTTGTTCTACTATGTTCATATTGGCCTTATTTGTGATAGCCAGAAGCTGGAAACAATCTAGATATCCCACAACAGAAGAATGGGTACAGAAAATATGGTTCATTTACACAATGGAATACTACTCAGCTATTAAGAATGAGACATTTTGAGTTTTTCAGGCAAATGGATGAAACTAGGAAATATCATCCTGAGTGACTCATCATCTGCGTAACTCATACCCCAAAGGACATGCATGGTATATACTCACTAATAAGTTGATGTTGGCCAAAATTTAAAAGTGCAGAATACCCAAGATACAGTCCACAGAACTCAAAAAGCTCAACAAGCTGAAGTGCCCAAGTGAGAATGCCTCAGTCCTACTTGGGAGGGAGAAGAAGGTAATCACAAGTAGGGTGGGAGGGAGCAACCTGAGAGGAAAAGTGGATGGGGTGGGGAGGGAGTGTGTGGGAGAGGGGAACTTGATTTGGTACTGGGTGAGGGAAAAGGTCTGAAGCCCTAAGGGCCAGCAGAGAGAATGGAAACAGGCAACACTGGGAGATGGGTGGTTGGGGGGACCCTCCAGAAAGCACCAGAGACATGGAAGGTGAGAGACCTCAAAGGGAGTGAGCTTAGATGGAATGCCTGACAGCAGGGAGAGGGAACTTATAGAGCCTACTTCCACCAGTAAGGCAGGGCATCAAATGAGGGAGGGAGGCATCATACAGTCACAACTCTGACCCATAATTGTTCCTGTCTGAAAGAATTACAGGGATGGCAGTGGAGAAGAGCCTGAGGAAAAGAAGTTTCAGTGACAGGCCCAAAGTGGGATCGAGCTTAAGAGGAAGTTCTAAGGCCTGACAACATTACTGAGGATATGAAGTGCTTACAAAAAGGGACCTAGAATGACCAACTCCTGAAGACCTAACAAACCTCTGAAAAAGTCAGATGCACATATTTGCACCCTACCAATGGACAGAAGCAGCTGACCCCTGTGGTTGAATTAGGGAAGGCTGAAAGATGCTGAGGAGAAGGGCGATCCTGTAGGAGGACCAGCTGTCTCAATTAATCTGGATCTCCAAGAGCTCTCAAACACTGGACCACCAAACAGGGCAGCATACACCAGCTGAAATGAGACTCCCCCCCCCAACACACATACAGTAGAGCACTGCCAGGTCTGTGTTCATTCAGAGATGATGAACCTAACCCTCAAGAGACTGGAGGCCCCAGGGAGTTTAGAGGTCAGGTGGCATGGGGGTGGGGTGGGGACATCCATATGGAGACAAGCCAGTGGGAAGGAGGTATGGAATGTGGAACAGTTGGAGAGTGGACGAGATGGGGAATAAAATATGGAGTGTAAAAAAATAAATTATTTAGTTAAAAAAATAAAAAATAAAAATGACCTTTTCAAAAATTAAAAAAAAAAAGGGGGCGGGGAACAAAATAATTACGGGACCTTGGCAGGAGAGAGGAGGGGGAGGGAAAAAGAGAGGTAGCATCAGGTGTGGGAGAAGAACAGGCGGGAGAGAAGTGCAGAGCGTCATGAAATTGGAAGTTGAAAGGTGGTGTGTAGCAGAGGGGGGTGGAGAACTGGAGATAGCCACCAGAAAGTTTCAGCTGCCCGAAAGGAAAAGGTTTCCAGGACCCAACATTAGCTAAAATACCCAACAAAGGGGAGTGAGAACCTGTAAATTCCATATCCAGAGGTTAAGCAAAGCCCTCAGTGGAGGGACAAGGCCACCCACCCATCTCAAAAAATGTTAACCTGGAATTCTTCCCTGTCTCAAGGAAATGTAGGGACAAAGAATGGAGCAGAGACCGAAGGAAAGGCCATCCAGAGACTGCCCCACCTAGGGATCCATCTCATCTTCAGACACCAAACCCAGACACTATTGCTGATGCTAAGAAGTATTTGTTGACAGGAGGCTGGTATAGCTGTCTTCTGAGAGCTCTGCCAGAGCCTGACCAATACAGATGAGGATACTGGCAGCCAACCAGGCAACTGAGCACAGGGTCCCAAGTGGAGGAGTTGGGTCAAGGACTGAAGGAGCTAAAGGGGTTTGCAACCAATTAGACCTCCCCAGAGCTGCAAGGTACTAAACCACCAGCCAAAGAGTAAGCATAGAGGGACCCATGGCTCCAGTGCGTATGTAGCAGAGGATGGCCTTACCTGGTATCAATGGGAGGGGAGCCCGTTGGACCTGTGGAGGCTAGATGCCCCAGAGAAGGGAAATGCTGTGGTGGTGTGGTGGGGGTGGGTGGAAGAGCACTCTTATAGAAGCAGGATGCTGGGGGGATGAGATAAGGTATTTTCTGAGGGAAAACTGAGGAGGATAACATAATAAAATGACCAATAAAAAGGAAAATGCAAATCAAGTTTCCTTCTCCCTGCCCCAAGGGGAAAAAAAAAACAGAAACAATTAAAGAAAGAGGTCATGGATTTGAGGAGGACTTGGGAGTATAAGAATAAGCGGGGGAGAGAGTATTATAAAGAGTACTAAAGTATAAATATCTTTTCAAATTAAATTTAAGTCGGGCAGTGGTGGCACACTCCTTTAATTCCAGCACTCGGGAGGCAGAGGCAGGCAGATTTCTGGGTTCGAGTCTAGCCTGGTCTACAGAGTGAGTTCCAGGACAGCCAGGGCTACGCAGAGAAACCCTGTCTCAAAAAACCAAAAAATAAAAATAAAAAAAAAAACAAAAATTAAATTTAAAACACCAGGGTACAGCACATCAAGAATTTCCCAGAACAATGTATCCATCAGCTTCACTTCAGAGATAAATGATGGTAACTTAGCATTTCTTCTTGTTTTAAGGTTTAAACAGCTGCTTTGAGTAATTGCTATTTCTTTAGTAAACGTCTATAATAATTCTTAATGATCCTCATCAATTCTATCATTTTTTTAGTAATGGAATAAAATTTTATTATTAAATACTTTTTAAAGACACATACACACATACATATGCTTGTACATTCATGTGTGTAGATATAAAATGCTTGTTTTATTTAATATTATTTCTCTATCATCCCTAGTGATTTTCTGTTATTTTAAATATTTTTCATGATTTGTAAAGCTTTCAGCATTTTCAGAGTCTCTCTTTCAAGCTTTCATAGCAAAAGACTGTAAGTTGCTCTGCCCAGGGTGGAGTTACAATCTCAATTTACATTGTTTTATCTACTGTAAGACTGATTTTTCATCTTCTGCTTCATTCTCTTATTTCCATGAACTTTATGCCTCTCTGAGAGGAAAGAATTATGGGGAAACCCATGTCCCATTCCCTAGACTGTTCCTAGTGTGTAATGACATGTAATCAAACTATTGTTCTATCTATTGCATGTGAGGTAGGAGCTTCTATTGTTGGCACAGCACATGTTTTTTGTATTATGTCCAAGCATCTATAAATACAATTAGCAAACTAATTTACCAAGTGAATTTGCATATTAGAACTACATATCTTTTGGCATATGAATTCCTCCTTCTTTGCCTCTTATTACCAACCTTTCCTCTCTTTCCTTCAGATAAGATCCTCTTTGTAGCCCAAACAGATCTGCATATTACAAGGCTCTCCTCTCAGCTTCCTATCTGCTGGGCTCCAGCTTTTAAAATCCATTTAAAGACTTTTACCACTAATAATAAGTAAAAATACTTCCACAGAACATCAAGTATCTTAAAAAATATTAAATATCAAGTTGTAGTTCTTGATATTAAATATCTTGAAAATATTAGACATTTGAAAATATTAATACTTTCAAAATTTTATTAATTCATTATTGTACTTATATATAAGTGGAAATCATTTACATAAGACAACTTTGTAAGATTGTTTGTATCTATGTGCCAAAGTATATAAATCCATAAAAATAGAAACTATATTATGGTATTATCATGATATAAATAATTATGGTTAAAGAGATTCTAATTGTTTTTTTCTAACATTGCCAGAAAAATGACTCTGAGGCTTCATTATTTATGAATACATGCCTAGGCCATAAGTTCTGGTCCTCACTAGCTCGTAACTTATTTAACCCATTTATCCTAGTCTATGTCTGCAACATGCTTGCCCACCTATCCTTGGTTTCATGTTTCTGACTTCCTCAGTATTTGGGGTGAGTCGCCCTCCTTTGTCTGATTCCCAGCGTTCCCATTGCTCTCTACCAGAACTTTCACCTTCTATTTCCTGCCTCAGTTAATAAGCCATCAGCGTTTTATTGAAAAGTGATGCTCCCATATAATAGCTACTAGATTTTTTTCTACAGTAGTTTGCATTAATTCATTTGTATTTCCCCTATCGGTAAGTATAGAATTTTTAAAAAGAAAATATTTTATTTTAATGAGGGGACATGGATGAGTCACTTGATATACACAACAGGTTCCTTACCACAGAATCATACAGCTGTGTGACGTCATTTTTGCTTCTTACTTAGGGACGTAAATATACACAGAAGGCATTATTCTCCTGCTGGCCCATTCCTGCTCCTCTCCTTTCTTCCCCACTACAGGCCGGGGCCTTGTGCACAGCTTTTGTGAGCAAATAAGAAGGCTGCAGCACACTGTTCCCAACAGGTTCCATGTACGTGTCATGATACTGTTTTATCACAAACTCCGGATTTGTGAAACAGCTCAGAAACACCTACCAGGCCACTAAAGTAGGCTGAGAACCAGTCAGGTTCCTAAATTCTGGAAACCGTTCCTCAGATCATTGTAATATTAAATGACATACTAGTTATAAAACTGCTGAACTTTCCTAATTCCCGTGAGTTCTCGGTTTTTCCATCTATAGCATGAGCTAACTAAGAATGACTATACAAATCTTAAGTGAAATCCTCGATGATTACAAGGGGTCCCATGACACTCACAAAGTGATCATTTCTCCCCTGGCCCAGGCTGTTTTCTCACCTGCAAAATCAGCATGAGGCCTTTCAAGTCCATCTGTTGGTAGGCATTCAGATCTTCATGGGAATAGTAGTGGCACCTCCTGGAGGCAATAGCTTGCATCGAGGAAGAGTGATTGTCACAAGCGTCTTAAGATCCTGTTGGAAGTTGCATTAGCTAGTGGCTGGATTTGTAGAGAACAACTTACAGAAGTTACATTCTTACACTGCAGCTTCGTCAGTCCACTCCATCCAGAAGCAGATCCTTCAGAATAAGCAGGAGCTGCCTTCCAACCCCAACCTTCCCAATTTCAGTTGAACATCAACACCTCTTACAAAGTAAATAAAGCTAAATGATTCGGGTGTTCCTGGGTTATTTCTCTCTTTCTTTTCTTTTCTTTTTCTTTTTTCTTTTTTCTTTTTTTTTTCTTTTTTGCCTCAGACTTATGATGCTGCCTGACCCAAAAGATAATTTTATCTGAGTAAGTTATAGATCATTAAGCTGAGAAAAAAGTTTGCCTGTTACTGCTGTTTTCCCATCTTGCCCCATCTTGTCTCATTAGCCGGAGCTGATTGAGCATGAAGGTGTTCTCTGGCTGTCAGTAGATAAAGTAGGTACTCTTGGCTTTCATCTGTTCTGAATTCTCCTTGTCTCATTATCTTCCCAAGGTCGAATTCTCTGACACAGAGGCTGCTTGCTTAGCACTCCATTCTGGCAATCATCTGCCTGGCAGCCTTAACCACAACAAGGTTTCTCAGCAGCAGCAGCAGCAGCAGCAGCAACACAATTGTATGGGCACCAGAATCTCTGATCTGAGTGTAGCGTCTTCACCCTCCTTTCTCAAATATTGCAGAATCGAGATCAGCATGCTTTATTCAGCGTTGAAGCCTGTTTGTTCCAAGGCTCCATCCTATGGTGATATACTGAATAAGCTACAACTTCATGTAGATAGTAGGGTCACAATGCTCAGCCTGTTATATTGGGCAGTTATTACTTTGGTGGGTGAGTCTCATCCTTAAATACATTTGATGTTTCAATGAAAGAATATAGCTGCAAAGCTACATAGCCTTGATTTATAAATCTGTCTTTCTTTCTCCATTACTAATAACTGCAAGATCAATCCTGCCTGCCTTTGTGAAGCTGTCACATTGGGCACATGCCCTGGGAACATTCTTCCAATAAGAGCTATTAGCGAAAGTGAATTTTGCCGGAGAAACTGTCTGGCAAAGTTCTTTGGGGACTCTATCACTTTGTAATGAATGTCTGCAAGGAAAAGAAAGAAACACACTTTTAACCCAAACTACTTCGAGGTAGGTCTGGATTGAGTCCACAATTTCCTTTGTGTATTTGCAGGTGAATCTCAGCCATTTGTACCATTCACAGGAACACACAGCTGCTGACGAAATTATATTTAGGAATTAAAGTTTCCCTCAATTTACATGTCAATGCATTAAAACTATTCATGACGTTTTCCATAGCAAAAAAATAAATATATGTACAAATGTACACTTCTCTTTATGGAGGAGTGACCAATTCATCTGGGCGATGTCCAGGCCAACAGGCAGCGGGATACAAAGTGTGAGCCTTCTGCAAGTTAAGTAATCTGCTCACCAGGAAAAACCCAGCCATCTGCCTTCTTTTAAACACAGCCCTGTAACTTTTCTGTACCAACAGAACACTTCTTGGTCCAAAAAGGGCTTAAAAAGCCATTGCACTCCCTGTACTCTATAAACCCACAGATCTCAAGACTCACCCGGATCCTATAGGAACATCAATTTTGATCTCATCATGAAATAATCAAATAACTGTATGTGACTGATTTCTTTCTCCTTACGCCACAATAAATCTGTAAACCTTAAGCCGAAAAGAAATATGCCTCAAGAGCTCTTATCTGGTAAATATGCTGGTAAGCACAAAGACTAGTCCCAATTGCATAAATATCTATGAAATAACAATAAAAAGCCACAGACCTATAGTCTGATAAGAATCTACAAGGTTCTGCGTGTAACTTAAATTTCTATTCATTTTGTTTGTTTGTTTTGCATCTTCAATATTTGGGCTTGTGAAAACAAGGCTATTCAATCAAGTAACCAATAAAATCAGCAATCTAACCTTAGTATTAAATATCATGATAGTTTTTTTTTCTTCTTCCAAACCCTGCATTAGTCAATAATCCAATGAATTCTCTACCTTATTTGTAGAATCATCTGGGAGATCTTAGATATTTGTCTGCATCAAATTTTGCATGATTAGTAAAGAACAGTATTTAGAAACGAATAACCTAAAATGAGGTCACTTCATGATTTAAAAACAATACTTATTATTTCATAGAAACATGAAGTATGTTGTGGTTTCTGTTTCTGTGGTAAAATATTATGACCAAAAGTGACTATGGGAAGAAAGTTTTTATTTCAGCACACAGGGAAGTCAGAGTAGGAAGCCAATCAGGAAAGGAACCTAGAGACAGCATGTGAACTCATGCGGGAGTGCTGCTTACTGGCTTGCTCTCCAAGACTTGCTCAGCCTACTTCTTACGTGCTCCAGGACTGCCTTCTCAAGGGTAGTACTACCTAAAGTAGGCTGGACCCTCACACATAAATCACTACTTCAGAAAGTGGCCCAGCGGCTTGTCAACAGGCCAGTCTTGTAGAGGATTTTCTCTCTTGTGATTCCCTCTTCCCAGATGACCCCAACCTGGGTGAAGTTGACCCAAATCTAGCCAGCACAGAGAACCTTTTGTTGAATGTTGATTAGGCTTTTGCATGGTTCATGTGGCTTTTGGCTTTTCAGACAATTTGACCCACAAGCAAGGCACATCCTGTCGTGGGCATGAGAAACCAGAAGCTACAAGTGATGCGCCAGTTCATTGTCTGTATCACTAAGCTGTGAAAAATGGAATACATTCTTCTAACTAAAGCCAAAGGTAAAAATGCTGGTTCTTAAGTAGTGAAAAGTCTATATTTCTCATTGTTTTTCTTGTTTGCTTTGTTTTTAAGAATACACGGGAAATATGTAGTAGCAATGAGTCCTACAGCAGATAATATGCTAAAAACTTAAATGTGTCTCATTGTATCCTCCCAACAACCCAATGACAGAAGTACATTTGTAATTACAGCGTTTCATATTAGATAATGTTTTATACTTTATAACACCTAACAGAGAGGGTAAGTGTTGGACTCAATACTTCAAATAAGATCATGCATGAGAGATATATTGAGAAAGATCTAAGCATTGTGAGAAATAGAATATTTTCAGTCTTGGGTCACTAAACTATACTATGACAAGGAGCAAAAATGTACCCATCTGAACAGTTCTAATATGATTTATGGTCATCAGTACTTCTTGCATATTGACTCTCCTTTTCACTATCATCTACTCTAAATTAAGTGAAACTAATGAAGTTGATAAAATATATATTTTTATCATTTCTGTTCTAGGAAGTTAGGGGTCTTATGATAATATTCATGATAAATAGACCCATAGGGAATACTGTTTCAGGAACAACATAGGATTTGTTTGTTATAAGCCCCCTTTCACTACCAAAAGATTATTTTTATTTATAAACCTTGTCTGCATTTTGATTTAACTGGACAGTACTTTTCCACAGCAAGTTGCATATGAAGGCAAACTAGAAGCCTGGTGTGCTCTGGATTTCCTTCTTCTGGAACTTTCATTCTTTCTGTTTGCCCTTTTAAGAGGTGAGACACTACCTCCTGATCTTAGAAAGAAAGCTCAAAGGGAATCTACTACCATAAAACATCACCAGGAGGCTTATCATATCATTTGACAGTATCACTTTAGCTAATGTTGACTTAGTGTTTCTATTATAAACCCAATTTACTGAAGAGGGGGAGGGCAGGGGGAAGAGATGGATTCATATGTCAACCCGGTGAAATGACATGAGGCTGAAAGCAGGTGGCTAACCAGGATCGAACTTTTAAGCTATGACACTTAAGGGAACTATAATTCATCTATCCTCTGCACTTCTATTATTCAAATAAGGTGGCACAAGCATCTGAAAGATTAATATAGAACCAATGGCTACTGAAGTACTTCATCCCTGTCATCAACTACACACTTAAAATAATAATAATAATAATAATAATAAGAAAAATAATGTAGTAAGAAAGGAAATAAATAAGGAAACGGAACCAAGTATAAGTGTGATTTCTGATGTTTAATCATGTCTGGATCAAGCCATTACAGTTTACATAAGAAATGGAGGATGTCTTTAGTCTATGAACCATAATTTCACTGATGCTGCCTGAGTAGGTTCCTGAAAGCACAGAAGGAGATCAGTCTAAAAGTGTGCACTGAGGTTCAATAGCCGTAGTTCAAATGAGCAACAGTATCCTAGCCCTCATAACACAAAAGTAATCCCAAATCATTTAGACTGGAGCCACCCCCTTTCACTCTTTCACATCCCTAAGGATTCGTCTGTAATTTTCATATCCGCCTGTATCCAGCACATGACACAAAATTGTGATACTTGACTTTGTGAGGCTGACTTATCTTTCTTAATACGATAATCCCTCCACTCCCATCCAGTTAGTAAGAATCCCATAATTTTGGTTGTCTTTGACTGAACAAAGTTTCACAGTGTACATATGTACTCAATATTGTCATTGTTCATTTTTCCTTTAACAGGGCCCTATATAGACTGACTGCATAACTTGATTGTTGTGAACAGAGGTAAATAAACATGGGCATGTGGATATCTCTTTCCATTGGTTGACTCTGATTTTTTGGGAAAAATGTCCAGAAGCGATCTACCATACTTAGTCCTATGGTAGTTCTATATATATGTTTGAGAAACCTCCAGAGTGATTTCCATAGAATATAGTCTAATATATATATCTATATATATTTTACCAATAGCATGAAAGTACGTATGAGTGCTGCTTTCCCTGACATCTTCACTGACATTGACTTATTTTTATTCCCTTGGCAGTAGTCATTCTTGTGAGTGTAAAATGGGATGTCAGTGCAGATTTGATGCATTTCTTTGGTGGGCAAATCTTTCCATGTTTTTCATAGCTACTTGTACTTTATCATTTGAAAAAAAAAAACTGTTCAGTTAATTGGCCCACTTTTGCTCTTTTGGTTTTCAACATTTTTCAATCTATAAAAAACCAATATTTTAGATTTATCCCTGTCATATAAATGTGTAGTTGTAGATTTCTCCAATTCTATGAACTTTCTCTTCACTCTGGTAGTTACTTCCTTGTTCTGAAGAAACATCTTTTTTTCCATTCTTATTCATTTATGCACTCTCTCACATGTCACAGCAGGCATGTGGAGAGAGCTGGTTTTCTCTCTAGCATGTGAACTCTGGAAATTAAACCTGGGTCATTAGATCTGATACCAAGTACCTTTACCTGCTGAGCTATTTCTTGCAGCCCTTTTGTTTTGTTTTGTTTGTTGTTTTGTTTGATTTCTTTTTGGTTGTTTAGTTCTTTGTTCTTACAAGAGACTTTTTAAATTTAATTCCATTTATCAATTCTATTTGTTACTTACTGACATTGAGATTTCATTTGAAAAGCCACTGACTTTACCTAGATCTTGAAATGCATCCCCTCTGTTTTCCTCTCTCAATTTTTAAGCATCAGATCATACTCACAGTAAAGATTTTAATCTATTTTGAGTTGATCTTTGATTGTTTATGGTCTACCATTTTAATTTTTTCTCTCTCTGTTGTATATGGTTTTGTTTTCCAGTTTCTTTTACAGTGTGTTTCCTACTAGCATATAAGAATTCTAATGAATTGTTTTGACATTGTATCCTGGTACCTTGCTGAGTGTCTTTATAACTCTAAGATTTAAGATCTCAAATATAGAACTACATTGGGTGAAAATAAGGACACTTTTTCAATTATATCCCATTTCTTTCTTTCTCTTGTTTTATTGCTCTGGCTAAGAATTCAAGTTGCACCTAGCCTCCCCCATGGATATGCAGCTCAGTCTTCATGTGGGTCCCCCAGCAAATGGAACCAGGACTGTCCCTAAAGCTGCTGCCTGTCTGTGGAATCTATCCCCCTGGAAGGGCTGTCTTGTCTGGCCTCAGTGGGTAAGGATGTGCCTAGCCGAGCAGATACTCAATGTTTCAGGGTTGTAGGGGATACCTAGGGGTGGCCTCCACCCTTTCAGAGGAGAAGTCTGAGAGTTTTGGGGTAGATTGTATGAGAGGGACACCAGTAGGAAGGGCAAGACCTGGATGTAAATTGAATAAATAAGTTAATGAAACAAAAAGAATTCATACAATATATTAAGAGCGAAGAATTGGACACACAGGTCTCACCATTTGTTTGAGTAAAAATGCTTTCAGGCTTTTTAAATAGGTAGATAGAGGGTAGGTAGATGATAAATATATATATATATGTATATATACATATATATATAGATAGATCTAGATAGATAGATAGATAGATAGATAGATAGATAGATAGATAGATAGACAGATGATGGAGATAAATATAGATAGATGATTATTATTGATAGTAGTAAGGATTGATCTTCAGTATGTTAAACAAATGCTATAGCACTGAATTATGATCTCAAATCTCATTCAGCATAATGCCAGCTATAGATTAGTTGTGCAGTTTTTATATGTTGAAGAGTATTTCTTCATTTCTAACTTAATCTAGAGATTTTATTTGGAACTCTTTTGAATATATTGAGATGGCCATGTGGCCTTTATCAGGTGACTTTATAGTTTCATAGTATATTATATTTATTGGTTTACATATATTGTCATTGCATACTTAAAATTAAACTTATTAACATTATATATAACATTTTAAATATATTGTTGAATTTAGTTTGCAAGTATTTCACTGAAGAATTTTGTGTCCATATTCATCAGGAAAATGGGTCTAACTTTACTGTTTTATTCATCATTTTTTTTATTTTGGTATTCAGATAATATTAACTTTGTAAAGCAGGTTTGGAAGTCCTAATGTATAAATTAACTTGAGAAGCTTTGGTTTTCATTCTTTTAAAAAAGAATTCTGTAAAATTCAGTATGAATCTGTCCAGTCACATGCCCTTTGTTTGAGAAGTGTAGAGAGTAGATGAAGTCCTGAGTAAATATGTTTATTGACATGAACATGGACTCAGACCCCATGGAAATACCTTTCCTAGGCAAGCCCTAGAGGAATGACAAAGTTTTTTCTTGGGACAAGCACAGATGCTTATGAACCCTTTACTTTTGCTAAAACTAGTGTGCATTGGAATTCCCAAGTGCAGCTTCCTCCTCTAGGATGACTGCAACCTGAGATCCCCTACAAAGATCCCCAACTGAGATTAACTAACTCACTTCCTCCTTGCTTGTGCTGTGTATAACACACACACACACACACACACACACACACACACACACACACACACACTGAGCTTCTGGGTTATTGATGGTGTTTCGGCATTAGTGAGTACAGCCACCTATCCCAGTTTTTCTGTATGTGTTTGTTATTTCTTCATTATCTGCCATCCCAGCCAGATCGGTCCCTAAACTATGAAGGTGACAAGAGGAGTCTTCATATTACAGTCTTTCTGCTTGTTGTACATGTTTAGCTTTCACACATTTTTGTGGTTCACTTTTGAAGGTTATCTGTGCCTTGAAATGTATCCACTTTTTTTCTGGATTTCCTAATTTATTGGAATATAATTTCAAAACAGTACTTAATAATCCCCTTGATTTCAATAACTTTATAAAAAAATGGGTATTACTTCTCTTGTTCAGTTGTCTGTAAATGTTTCAGTTTTTTTCAAAGAATTATCTGCTTTTTTTTACTGATTCTTAATAGTTCCTTTGCTTTCTATTTTTACCATCTCAATTTCATTCTTGATAATTTTAAGTCTGGTTGATTCTTCATTTTATAATATCATGAAGTACAGCATTTTTTTCTAATTTTAGATTTTTTAATTAATTTTTATTTATACTTACATATGTATATCTCTTTGTAGACATGTTACATGAGCATATATATATGCTCATACATATATAAGTATACATATGTATCCACACATGACCATATGTATTGTATATATAAATATATATGCATGTAGCAAATTAATGAAAAATAGTCTACAAATTTAAAGAGAACAAGAAGGTTATATTAGAGGGCTTGGAGGGAGAAAATGGAAGGATAAGTTGGAAAAATGTTTATCAAAAAATAGTAGAAAAAATGTATCAACTTTCTTCTTATTTTACATTTTCCTTTGAAAAATTCTATGAAAATGAATCTTCAAATGATATATTTATTAACTAATAATTACAGTTTAAAGAGAATGGCATGGGACAGGAGATGCTATTCAGTTGGTATAGGGCTGGCCTAGTAGACCTGAATCTGCAGATTCTACTTGAATTCTTTTCTGTATCTTTTATGTAGATCTAATTACTAAGCTGTACATAAAGCTTATTACTAAGATTTTATATACTATTGGTGATTTTGTTCTATGAAATTTACTACAAAAATTTATGGTTATATACTTGTAATTTCTCAGATTCTTCTCTTTGTTAAAAGTAGTAACTTAATTGACCCCTGGTGATTACATTTGATTTAAAATCTTTTTTGATGTGTGAAAATAGAAACTAACTATTTTTTAGATTCTAGCTTTGTGTAATTTTCTCTTTTTTGGTAATAATATGTATTTCTTGTCAATAGCAAATGGTCAAATTTTTGTTTTAATACAAAAAACTGGTGCACATCTTCAAATTGTATAATTAAAGCCATTTGTATACATTTGGAATTTTCATTTAGAAAGTTTTTATGCTTTCTATAATACTATAAGTTTTATATTCATTGTTTTCGGTTTTTTCTTACCTCTTTATGTATACATAAAAAGATTTGGTGGTTTGCTATATTATTAATATCCCATTTGCTCCAATATTTCCTTCATCTGATGTGATTTTAATCTTCTTTGTGAGTGACTGCCTTTCTTGTCTGTGTGTAGAATTTCTTTAAGTTTCATAAAGTCATGGGTTTTATTTCAATCTCTTCAAGATTATCTTGAAGAGTCTTTTTATCAACTTATTTGAAACAACACCTTTTTTGGACATAATGATCTTGCTTGGAAGTAATTTATTCTACAAGTTTGAGCTATACCAAATTCCAGATTTTTCTGATGGTTAGGATTCTGCTGAGAGCTTTAGTAGACTTCTGATGAATTTGACTTTGTAAGTAACATATGTTGCACTTGAAACTTGCAATATTCTTTCTTTGTTCTGTATCCTTAATTTTTTTAATTACAGTGTGTCAAGGAGAATTATCTTTGTGTCATTCAGTCCTCATAATATCTACAAAAGTAGTTACAAATAAATAATAAGGATGAAGATATAACTCAGATGAAAATTTATTTCCTACCCTGATCAAAACCCTAATAAATCTCTAGCAACACACAACACATACACACACACTCATACATATACAAAATAGAGGCAGACACTTATAATACCAGCACTCAACTGCTGAAGCAAGATAGTCATGACTTTGAAGCCATCTCGAGCTACAAAGTACACATGCAAGAATGAGGACAGCTTGGGATGTATATAAACATCTTGTCTAAGAGTAAAAGAAAAAGAGGAGGTTGTACATGCACACTAAAAAACTACACATTTTTATGGGTGTTTTCAAGTCCTAAGGCACAAAGTCCCATGAGTTTTTCCAGTGTACAGGAATTTTCTACAAGGCTTTAATTTTGATCACAATATTTAATACTGTGACACAAATTTCTGTTATATGAAATAATCATTAGTTTATTTGTTACAAAGATATTTGGGGCCAAATAAAAGTTTCATAATGAATAAACCCAACAACCACACAATCCTTCTTCAAGATATTTAATCTTCATAAAATTGTAAATCATCACATCTCTTTCACTTCCTGAAAATTGGGAAAGGATCAAAGAATCACTCCCCTTTCTTCTTGATCTTACTACCGTAATGTCTTTTAAATAAATCTAACTCTTGGCTTTAGTTTTCCTTCATTCAAGGAGACTTCTTACAAATATATACTTGGAAATAGATGCTGCACAGTGATAGCATAATTTCTGGTAGGTGAAACTTTTCCTTTTTGAGTTTTGCTGATAATATAGACATAACTGTTACTAATGGAGAATTCAGTGCGTCGAAAAGTGAAGGAATGAGTGGTATAAATGCTTCTACTGCCATAGGGTATAGAAAAAATTAAGTTGATACTGACCAAGAAGGATTCTACCTACTGGATCGGTTTTAAACACTGGACAGTGCTGTATTGGCTGCCAGGAGGAAAGAGTCATCAACAATCATTCCTAACTATGAACTCTGAGAGGTATAATAATAACTGCCTAAATAATAGTCCTACTTGACTCAGTAATGGAAGTTATGTAATGTGAATAACCAACTGCTTTCTAATCAGATTTAAGACTACTACACTGGAAAGAATGAATTCTGTAATCTGGCCAGTATCCCACGGCTGAGGAGTTCATAGCTCCAAGGAATGAATGCACTACTCTTATTTTACTACAGTAACATAATCTATACCCCAAAACTGTTGCAGGTCGCAGACTTCGTCAGAGAAGCTTCCTTGTACAACAGATGGAGGTTAACACAGAAACTCATAACTGTTCCAAGTGCAAAAACATGCCATAAGAATATGCAGCCCCAAATGAGACACTACTGTCAAATTCTTTTTCCTGAATACTCAGAGACAATCATGGAATAGGAGGTTGGATGACTGTAAGAGTCAGAGGTCAAGGAGGACATTGTCTTCTCAAAATGTAGTCTTCTCAAAATGTGGTCGTCTAAAAAAAACAGTGTCTTTTCAAAATGGTAGGGTCACTGCCCTGATGAACTTACAGCATCTTTGTCTGCCTACAAAAGACTGAACAAAATCAAGCCAGCTAACATTACAGCACAGAAAGGGGAAGGGCTCTTGCATCCCCACCCATAGTTGAGTGCTATTGACCCTGTTGGCTTCTGAGAAGGAAGAACAAGTTTTTCTTTTGTTGCTGTTGTTGTTGTTATTTTGTTTTTGTATTTGTTTGTTTGTTTTGTCTTTTTAAAGAATGTAACCCATGGTAGGTTGACCAATCTCCACCAAATAGCTCAACACCCTTAGGAACGTGGGATCACATATTTTAATTAATGGGCTATAACAACAGAACATGAATAGAGGAATAGACAGACAATCGAGGATGAATATGAGGTAGTTAGGGAGAATAGTGAAGAGAATGAACATGACCAAAATACATTATATTCATTATCAATAATAAATAAAACATTATATTCTTAATGAAAAGAGAAAAAAGCTATTCATTTATAAAATATCTTATTCATACTGCTTTCTGTTTATATACTTAATTTACTTTTTAGAGTCACCCATGATTTTCAAAATTATAAGCTATCAACATGAAAGTCTAAGTGTAACATAATGGGGAATATATTCTCTTTAACTTGCCATTTAGCTAATTAAAAATATATGTAATAAAAAATTATTGTGATACTATGTGCAGTATAGTAAACCCCATAGAAACATAATAACTATTTATAGTTAATAGCAACCAGAGGAGGGAAGGAAGTTTTCTTCATGATTGTTTCTCAACATGAAAGTAGGCAGAGGGCAGTGTAAGAAAAGAACTTTTTCAGAGTGAGGAATGGAGTAGATAAAAGAGGGAAATGTCAGTAAATATAATCAAAATACATTATATGCATGTATGAAATGGTCAAAGAATAAATAAAATTATTTATCAGATAAATAAAATGAAGTAAAGGCTTAAAAATGTTCATGTAGATGCAGCATTCTTGGCATAAAGTAGTGGATCATTAACTAGTACATGTAATGTTCTGCCTTTAAAGAAAAGTATTTTAGCAATAATGAATACATAGCAGTCTGGCTTCTTCAAACAGATAAAGATTTGACAGCTACATGCTGAAGTGGAATCAGATGGCATAAATCAATTCAATGACATTTAAATACTACCCTACATATTAACCCATTGAATTGTCTTTAATGTCATGATATTTTCAGATTTAAAAAAAAACAGTGTAACGTCTAATCACCATTTTTATTGGGAGCTCTATACAGTGCAGTGTCACATGAAAAAAATTAGCACATAAAAAATTTCACACAAAATTGCAGTAACATCTATGGTAGTATTGAACTGTTAACTTTTGGAGTTCCACTAATGGGTCAAATGCTTAGCCACCCTCCAAGGGCCCATGATTGTCTTGGACAGGATCCAGAATTGTGAGACAAGTTCACTTGTGTTATTCTGGTTCATCCAGTGATTTCTGTTGACATATCTCTGCTACAGATAATTTCAAACTCTCTCAGTCTCACCCGAGTGACTCTACATTACAACCAAGACTGCATTGTCCTCAAAATATCACCAGGTTGTTTCATGGATGTTTCTCTTCAGAAGTCTCACCAAATTTATACAGAAAGCCTTAACTCCCAAACCATGTCTCAAAGTACCTGTAAAACAAATCATAAGTCACATCAAGAAAAAAAGGAAGTGTCATCCTGTATCTTTATGGAAGAAACAAAACAAAACTTTTCTTTTAAGACTTAAGTGCAGAGGAAGTACAACTCTGCTTAACACAAGAAAATGCTATATTTACTTTACTTACTCAGTAGTAGTTTAGATTTTTAGAGCAACACCACCTCATACAGCTCTTATAAGAGCAGTCTTGCCTCATACTTGTAGAGTTAAGTGATCCTTTAGCAAGATCTCCCAGATAAAAGAAAAAGGCTGCCTTAGTCACAGCTTGCAACATGAAAACAAACATTTTATTCCTTGATAGTTTCCTATAGGTATGTGATTAATGTTAGGTGTTTTGATACCACTTTTCCTCTTATTCCACCTCCCACCTGTTTTACTGGAATTTCTCCCTTCTCCTATTTTCATGTCTTCTTTGTCTGTGTGATCCTTGGAGCATAATAGAATTTGTTGTAAGACCATGAGTAGGAGGTTAATTAGGCAACTGATCAATGGCTGTACCATTGTAGAAAATTACATCTGAGCCTCAGCAATCATGATGAGTAAGCACTGATCCTTCATGATTTCTGCATTATTCCTGCATCTGGGTTTCTGTCTTGAGTTCTTGCCCTGACTTTCTGAATGATGGATTATAAGCTGTCAGATGACATAAACCCTTTCTTCCACAGTTCCTTTTGGTCATTGTGCTTTATGACAGCAATAGAAAATCTAAGACAGTAAGCTGTTGATGTTCCTTAGTCTATGCATATAGACTTCTGGTACTAGGAAAGGGAAGAAACTTCCAGCTTGGCTCCTCTATGTCATGTGACCAAAGTACATGGTATCTTTAGCAATAGAATTTCCCATCAAATTTTGATTGATAATAAAAAGCAGAGACAAAATCAGTATTATTTTGGGACCCTCTGATGCTTCCATGTCTAACACATAGAAGAGAATGCCCCATACTAGCTAGTAACCCATAGTTTCTGGGAGGAGCACTATCAATACATGGAGAATATCTCCCTCTAAACATTTTTGAGCATTTTTAAAACAAATCAATAAGCAGTAGGTTTCATATAACTTTTGTATGCACATCTAGTTTTGATTACTCCTCTCATTCCCTCCCCTTTTCTCTTTCCTACTCACCTCCACCCTTCCAACCTTACATGTTTATAGCCTGCGTTTTCCTTCTTTCTACTTTCATGTCTGTTGTGTTCTCCTATTCTCCTTCCCTTAGGATATCTTTCAAAACCCTATCCCTCCCCTGGACAGTTTCTATCTTCCCAGGCTTTACTATTACTCAAAGTTACATATACTACTCAAGAACCCATAGCTAGAATCAACACAGGAGGGTAATGTACCATTTGTCTTCCTTGGGCTGAGTTAACTCATTTATACTATTTTACTTGTTTTTAGATGTCTACTATTCCACTTAATATATTAAAACTAGAAGAAACATTTCAATATGTTCTTGAGTTAAATAACTAATTTCTAAGTCTAAATCCTAATATTCACTGAATTTCTTACTTATCAGGAACTTTCTCAGCTCTTAAACACTGACTATGAAACTCATTACAACTTGTGTCAAGGATGCCACCTTTTCACTGATCTCACCCCTAGCTTGTTGTGTTTCACTAATCTGCCCTAGTTCTGGAAACAGGCCACACTACCAGCGCACACCCAGCTTTCCTTGAATGCGTGGATAAAAGACACAGACACACACTTGTTCAAATTTAACTTGCCTTCTTGGCACAATTGATAGACATTACTATCTCCCCCCTAGAAAAGCATGCCCTTCTCAATATTCTTAGCTCTGTACCTCCCACCTGCCTTAAATTTTAGTTGCTAAACTCTCATGACCACCTGCCTCTAGGAGCAGCCTGTGTGGCCACTTTGTTTCAAGATCTCACATGGCTGGTCAATTTTTCTTGATCAGAACTCTGGAGAACTCTATCTCTCCTTCCTTGGATCTGTTCCTCTTCTTCCAGGGACCCAGAAGTCCCCCTAGTTTCTTAAGCCCATCAACTGGCCCACGGCTTTCTTTACTGACAGATCAAGAACCAATTGGAGAACAGGACCTTAACATCAGACCCACCCCTACACTCTCCAAAGAGTATTTAATATTATCGAGAGAATAATACCAATATGAAAGACAATTGAATAAAGTTGGGTCAAATTAACAGTAACCCTAAGAGTGTCCTAATATGGTAGCCTAATCCTAACCCAAGTGCAATTACAACCAAGTAAACATAAAGATTTCTACTGCTATTGAGTAAACAAAAACCTAAACTCAACATTCCTCAAACCAGTTTCTGCTTGTCAAGAAAGGCACTACTTGGTGTTCTGCTGACAACAGTCAATAATTTCCCAGAAAAGTGCATTTAGTTTCTGATTAACCCGAACAACTTACAACAGACCAAAGTCTGCATGCTGACTCCCAGGCTCTTCTGATCTACAGAACACCTCCTGCTGCTACCTTTACTGATAAAACTGGGTTTTCTTGGAGGGTGCTGTACCACATCTCCAAGAAATCCTGGCAGTTTTTCCCTGAATAATCTCTTCTTTCTACCCAGAGAGGGATCGAGTTTGGTGGTTGTAATGTACCTTGCTTATAAATAAAAGTAGTTGCTGTTTTTCATTTTTTATTGATTATTTTATTTATTGACATTTCAAATGTTATCCTCCTTCCCAGTTTCCCATCCACAACCCCACTCTCTTATCTCCCTTCTCTACCTCCATTAGTGTGGTCCCTGAACTGCCCAACCACTCTTGCCTCAGCACCCTAGCATTCCCCTACCCTGGGTCACCGAGCCTCCACAAGACCAAGGAGCTCCCCTCTCAGTGATACCAGATAAGGACATCCTCTGCTACATATCTAGCTGGAGTCTTGGGTTTCTCAATGTATACTCTTTGTTTGGTGTTTTAGTCCCTGGAAGCTCTAGGGAATGTGGTTGGTTGATATTGTTGTTCTTCCTATGGGATTGCAAGCCCCTTCAGCTTCTTGCCCTAACTTCACCATTAGGGTCCCCAGACTCAGTCTGATGTTTGGCTATGCGCATCCACATCTGTATTGGTCAGGCTCTATTATAGCCTCTTAGGGGACAGCTATGCCAGGCTCATGTCAGCAAGCACTTCTTGGCATCAGTACTAGGATATAGGTTTGGAGTCTGCTGATGGGATAGATCCCTAGGTGGTGCAGTCTCTGGATGGACTTTCCTTCAGTCTCTGCTCCACTCTTTGTCCCTGCATTTCCTTTTGACAGGAGGAATTCTGAATTAATATCTTTGAGGTGGGTGGGCAGCCAGGTCCCTCAACCGGGGGCCATGACTATCCACTGGATATGGTCTCTACAGGTTCTATCCCTTTTTGTTGAGTGTTTCAGCTAATAACTTCCCTGTTGGATACTGGGAACCTCTTGGGTCCCTGGCATCTGGAAATTCTAGTGACTATCACAGTTCCCCCTCCCCTACAGCTACTCTGCTTTCAAGTTCCGGACACTCTGTACATCTTCCCCATTCCCCTCTCCCTCCTAGATCCCAAACTCTATATACTTCCCAAGATTATTTCCTCCCTACTTTTGAGTAGGACTGTAGCATTCACACGTCGGTATGGTCTTCTCTCTTCTTCAGTTTCATACGGTCTGTGAGTCGTATCGTGGGTATTGGGTATTCCAAACATCTTTTTATGTTAATATCCACTTATCAGTTGTTGTATGTGTGTGTGTGTGTGTGTGTGTGTGTGTGTGTGTGTG
>JADRCD010127008.1:7081-21053 GCA_019843815.1 Montemys delectorum | reverse complement strand
CGTTCTCTGTACAGAGAGATCCACAGTCCACGTTCTCTGTACAGAGATCCACAGTCCACGTTCTCAGTACAGAGTACATTCCAGGATCTTAACCACATTGTCATGTTGGCATTGATTCTGCATAGAATAAACGGACAGGATTCCAGAGATGAAAACTATAGGTGTGATGTCATGCCTGGTGTGCATGACAGAGGTGTGAGGTCACATGAGTGTGATAAGCAGCTCGGGAATAGAATCCCCTGAGGCCCCAGCATGGATACTTGTGAGGCAGAGGGATCAATCATAAAGAAACTGAGAGGAGGTAAGTCTAGCGGGACACTAGCCTGGCTGGTTCCTATTAGGAACTGGTACCCTTGCAGATGTCACTTCCTGTGGCACTGGCAGGGGAAGCCAGGCAGCAGAGTTGGGAGTGCACCCTGAGGACACATGCTGCTCTTTCAAGAAGCTGGAGTATAAGGGGAAAAATCAGTCAGAGGGATGCGTGCAAAGTCGAGATTCCTGACCCAAAGAGCGATGGCCTCAGCAACATAAACAGTTCCAGGGGTGGGGGTCCTAAAAAGGAAGATGCTGAAACTATGAGACAGAGAAGAAAATGGTTGAACAAGGGCCTCAGAGGACACTGCATGATACCTCTCCCCTGACTGTTTATATATATGTGTGTGTGTGTGTGAGTGTGTGTATGTATATATGTATATATGCATGTGTGCATATATAGACATATATATCCATATGTATGTATATGTATACATATGTATATATAGACATATATTTGTTTTCTAGTTATGGTTTTGGACTTGCATCTATATACTAGAAACTGAGAACAGAGAATTAGCCTCCTAGTGCCACATAACTCCCATGAGTCTGGGACAGTACCATATACACCTACTGACGACAGAGCACAATAAATGCTAATTAATATGAATACCTTCCAATGCATAAAAGCTTATGATAACCCATATTAATTTGTAACATGACAGAAGTGTGTTTTCATGCATACATCAAAATAAGAATAAATTAACAAGTTGTGTGAAATAATATTTCACAAGGAAAAATGAAAATATGAATGATGTATGTTGACAGCAATTTCACTCCCAAGTAATTACATACACTCAAATCTAGGTTCTGTCCTTTAAAATATGAGGGAATCCAGCAGATTATATAGCAGTTTGAGTAGAAAGCAGGCTCTATGGGCATTCAGAGGCAGCCAGTGTCAAGTTCATTTCGAGCATAAATCTTGGTGTTTTGACTTTAGACCAGATAAAGCTGTCAAGTGGGAATGTATACAGCCCTAGAACTGAAAAGAGGCTGTTTACACCCTTGTTCAATCACCTTGGAAAAACCACCATCAGTCGAAAACAGTCTTTTCTGGGAGTCTTAAAAAGCAGCCCGCTCCACCTGGGGCACTAGCAGGAAGTTTTACTGTGGCCATATGAGGCAGCTCTGTCATTCCTCTTAATCTTGCCAGTCTTGGATCACTCGGGACACTGTGTCTGTCAGAGCCCCAGGCCAGCCTCAGCTCACTCCTCTATTGGGTACTTTTCCAGACCTTGAAGGGGAACTGGGGCCCTGGAGAGCTTCCCCCAGCCTCTTACTCAGCTCTCTCTTATTGTAAATCACAAGCCCCAGGATACCAGGAACAGGAGTTGTAGCTGCTAAGGTGAAATTCAAGCCACAAAACAGCCCTGGGGAAACAGATGTCTTTGACAAGCAAATCTTTAACACTGGGAACATTGAAGTGAATCAGTTCCCCTCCCAACAGTGAAAGTCTGACTAACACTGTGAAAGGAGACTGGTTTAATAAAGACTTTGCATGTTAGGTTATTTTAAAGATATTTATTAATTTAAGCTATTAAATAACAAGGGAATAGCCAAGAGAAGAAACTGTAGATATGACCTAGAATGCTCTTTAAAATACTGCTGAGTGTCTAGCTGGCTGTGCTGCAGGAACTGACCCAGGGCCTCATGCATTATTAGTACCATTACTATTAGCTCTACCATTGAGACGTGCCCCACCCTGGCAGGCCCGTTGAAAGTTTTTGGGAAACATCTAATTTAAATACCTGATTTACTTTATGGATTTGATTATTCAAGTTTTACCTCCCTTCTACCTTGCAGTTTACATTTCCACGATCCTTAAGACAAATGATTTTAAATCATTTTTAAAATTAAAGACTTTGGGGTCTGGTCTGATGAAATTAACAGAGCCTATGACCACGACCAAGTGCCCGGAGAGAGCATCTCCACCCAGTCGTGAGGGTGCTGGGAAGCAAAGCCGCTTGAGTTTCTTCTCTGCATCAGCTGTAAGCCTGAGCCTCTCCTTCCAGTACAAAGCATATTCAGCTTTAGCCTCCACCATCAACCCAACAGCAGAGGATGCCAGCATGGTTTGTAAATGCTGTGCACCTTTGGGGACAGTATGCGACATGGCTGCTATCAGGCCACTAAGCCTGCCATCTGGCCTTGCCAAAAAGCCAATGTGTGTTTTGAATAGGGCATGCTGAGAAGCTCAGAGCCAGTGAACACGCGAACACACTTATTCTACCTGATCCATCCTTGGCCGTGCCTGTGTGCACCACTAGTCCAGTGTCAGCCCTACTCGCGTCAGTGTCACACTGGACACTTGGAGAAGCCTCTAAAGAGTAAGAATTTTCCATGTTTCCAATGGATGTTGGCAATTGTGGTCATTTTTGTTGAGGTGTATGTGAATTTTCAAAGTTTAATTTTTTTAAAAAAAATTAAAACTATTCGTGGGGCTAGATATGGAGGCATAAGACTGTTGAGGCATCACAACAGTTGTGCAGTCTATGTAGGAGGATCAGGCAAATTTGAGGACAGCCTAGGCTATGTAGCTAGTACTAACTTTATGTGCTCAGAATATATTATGAGTCCATCTCTCTCTAGATTGTCTAATAGTAATTCTTGTGGAGGAGGAGGAGTTTCTTCCACTTCCTTCCAAGTTTTTGGCCCATCCTGAATCTGCTTATTTACTTTGATCACCATAAGCAGTACTTCACCACCATTTCTGTCTTTAAAATCTTAGTGACATGTTGGGCGGTCTCTCGGAAAGGCACACGCTAATTCCTTTGCTCTTCCTTGGCTTTTGCTCCAGTGTCACCTCCTCAGTGGGACATACCTTATCTGTGCCACGCCTTGTAAAACTGTAGTCTCCCTTTTCCCTGCCTCCCACGCTGCTGAGCTGTTTATTGACATACCGCATGACCTATGCTAGCAAGGAAGCTGGCACCCACAGGGAGCAAGCAGTCAGTAATCCTTGGAGAGGACTGTTAGGTGATTTCTGAATGGACACAAGCTTCTTCCACTTTAAAGCAATTGTGAGTATACAGCTCCCCTCCCCTGGCCCTCCCCCACACAGCAGTAGCTCCAGCACTCTTGCCCCCTGTCTGCACTGTGACTGTTAGAAGAACCTATCTGTAGATTGTTTACTGCTACTTCTAGAACGTCAGAATTTAAGATGATTTAAAAATACCGATGTGTGACCTAAAGCTATTCACTAATCAAAATGAAAATCTGTGAATGATTTTTCAGGATTACAGTTTTATTTATTTATGTACACGTTTATCTGTTTGTGTGTATGGTGAGTGTATGTGTGCACGTGTGTGTATACATGCATGTGAACATGTGAGCATGTGGGTGTGCATGCACATGTATATACATGGATATAATGGCCAGAAGCCAATGCCAGCTGTCTTTGAGTTAGGGTCTTTCTTGTCTCTGTTCTCTGCCGCCCTAGTGCTGTAGTTGAAAATGTACACCATGCCTGGTCTGTTATGTGAGTGCTGGAGATCTGAACTTAGGTCCGCATGCTTGCATGGCAGGCACAGTTCTGACTAAGCCATCTCCTCAGTCCTAACTTACAGAGTGTTAATATGACAAGACCCACTTTTTACAACCAACATCAGTTGAGGCTCACTCTTTTGTGTCAGCCAGGCTGCCCCACCGTGCTCCATGGGAAATGTTCGAAGGGAAAAGGTTCTTGGGAGTGGTAGTGAGTTTTCAACAGTAAATCCTTTAAGTTGATTCTTCATCATTTATTAAGTGCATGCTTTAAGCCAAGCTTATTGTATGTTTTAAGAAAAGCAAATTAAGGCATGATTTCTCTTTCCAAAAGCTCCCAGGTGGGGGAAGTGAACATTCAGTAGATAATTAGGATACGACAGAGACAGATCATATTAAGAGTCAGGCGACACAGGCACTCTGCATTTGTCTTCCACTCTTGACAAATAATTTAGATCACCTGCTCAGCAGAAGCCCCCCCCCCCCCCTTGTCCCAAGGTAAAATGCATAGTTGTAATTTGTGGATAGGAAGAATTTGTATTATTTGTGCCACTCAAATAACTTAATTTCATTGTAAAAGTACAGGCAAGCTTAAGAAGAAAAGAATTAGTCACACCCTCCCTGCCCTGCACAGCTCAACACACTGTCTCACGTCAGCGGACCTTGCTTGCTGGAGTCTTCCCACTCTGACTGCTGAGCATGGCCTCCGCCAGCTTCTCTGAAAAGGAAGGTCACGCCAGCATAGTTCCAACCACAGTTGCCTGATTGCAAAGGGCTTGTGAAGCCTGAAACCTGAAAGTGAGTGACTGCTTGCTAGCTTTCTCTCCTGGGCTTCCGGAGAGAGGGAAAGGCAGGGCAGCCCCTGACATCCAGCAGCTGGTGTAGCCCTGAAGCTGGGCCCTGGGTTCTCTTGTGGAATATAAACAATCAGCTTCAGACAAGGCCACTCTGTGCAGACAATGGATGGAGATAGAAACATCGCAACTTTATTACCACCAAGTCAAAATGTCTCCCTTTCTTACACGTGAGTCGTGAGTCGGAACGCCCAGGTCAGCCAGAACAAGAGACCTGAAAGGATAACCTGAGCAAGGAAAAGGGGATATTTTGGGTCACGTAGCACTGGGCTCATGGGATGAGGCACACTCGCACACTCAGGGGTTTTAGGGTGTGACTGAAAGAAGGCTGAGTGAGGTGGGGACACACAGTGAACGGCTGTGAGCCCAGGCGGAAGCTGCTGGGACTGCAGAGCAGTCTTCTGTGAAAGGGGATCAAGGCTGCTGACCCACCTAAGGCATCACTTACGTGTTCTGACCCTTCTTTTTCAAAATGGTTAGCCCACAATACAATCTTAAAATGATCCTGTTCCCATGCTCCATAAAACAAAATTTGCTTCCTTTGAATTGCTTAATTTAATTAAGACCAAAATACTAAAATACATGATACATAAAAGGTCCTGTGCTGTGATCTACAGGAAAGGCTATTTTTTCCTTTCATAAATATATTAGGTACTCTTCATGTAATACACAGAAAATCATTATAAGAAAAATTACGTCGGGCTGGAGAGATGGCTCAGCGGTTAAGAGCACTGACTGCTCTTTCCGAGGTCCTGAGTTCAAATCCCAACAACCACATGGTAGCTTGCAACCATCTGTAATGAGATCTGAGGCCCTCCTCTGGGGTGTCTGAAAACGGCTACAGTGTACTCATATATAATAAATAAATAAATCTTTAAAAAAAAGAAAGAAAGAAAAATTGCTATTTTATTTGAGAAAATAATGTTTTAATTAAAAATAGAAAGACTCAAAATAAATATGTGGTTTATAGGACCGGTTAGTTCTCTGACATCAGGAAGCCGACATTCTCCACCTCTGTGGATCATGTTCCAATGAAAACCTTGTTGTTCTTCTTGTCCTAACAACATGGTACCTGCCAAATGTAAACTGTGTGCATGTCACCCCCTCCCCGCCAGGTCCACCTGGGGTACTGCCAGTAGAGGTGGCCTACAAGCCTCAACAGATAAGGAAATTGAAATAACTAACCCCTTATATCTTATCTGACCACCATGGATGAAAGCTGGACTTCAACAACAACAGAAACAACAGAAAGTCTACAAACCCATGGAAATTGAACAATTCCCTACTCGATGGCCACTGTGTCAGGGGAGAAATAAAGAAAGAACCTAAAGAGTTTCTAGAATTCAGTGGAAGTGAAGGCACAACATATCCAACTTCTGGGACGCAATGAAAGCAGTGCTAAGAGCAAAGTTAATAGCACTAAGTGCCTCCATAAAGAAATTGGAGTAATCTCATACTAGCAAGTTAAAAGCATACCCAAAAGCTCTAGATCAAAAAGAAGCAAACACACACAAGGGGAGTAGACAGCAGGAAATAATCAAACTCGAAGCTGAAATTGACAAATTAAAAACAAAGAGAACAATATAAAGAATCAACCAAGAGCCGGTTCTTTGAGGAAATCAACGAGATACACAAACCCTTAGCCAAACCAACTAAAATGCAGAGATCCACATTAACAAAATCAGAAAAGTAAAGGGGGACACAAAATAGACGCTGAGGAAAGCCAAAGAATTGCTGAGTTTTACTTCAAAAGCCTTTACTCCACAAAATTGGATAACCTAAATGAAATGGATGATTTTCTTGATAAATCCCGTTTACCAAAGTTACATAAAGACCAGGCAAACTCTTTACAATCCTGTAGCCCCTAAGAAAATAGAAGTAATCATTAAAAGCCTCCCAACCAAACAAAATAGTCCATGACTAGATGGCTATAGTGCATAATTCTACTTTACCTTCAAAGAAGGGCTAATACCAATATTCCTCAAACTATTCCACAAAATAGAAACAGAAGGAACACTGCCAAACTCATTTTAAAAGGCCACGGTCACCCTGATACCTAAACCCCACAAAGACTCAATAAATAAAGAGAACTTTAGACTGATTTCTCTTATGAACACTGATGCAAAAATACTCAAGCTGAAATTAGGAACACATCAAAAAACACCATCCACCATGGTCAAGTAGCATTCACCCCAGGAATGCAGCAACGGTTCAATCTATGAAAATCCATCAGTGTAATCCACATAAAGCAAACTGAGAGAAAAAACCCACAAGATCGTCTCATTAGATGCTGAAAAAAAAAAAAAAAAAAAAAAAAAAAACCTTTGACAAAATTCAACATCCCTTCATGATAAAAGTCTTGGAGAGATCAAGGATATAAGGCCTATACCTAAACACAATAAAGGCAATATACAGTAAGCTGATAATCAACACCAAGTTAAATGGAGAAACTCAAAGCATTCCCACTAAAATCAGGGAAAAGATGAGGTGTCCGCTTTCTCTCCTATTTCTTCAATGAAGCAATAAGGCAACCAAAGGAGATCAAGGGAATTAAAACTGGAAAAGAAGAAGTCAAGATATCACTATTTAAACCATATGATAGTATACATAAGTGACTCCCAACATTCTACCAGAGAAGTCCTACAGCTGATAACTCCTTCCGTAAAGTGGCTGGATATAAAATTAACTTAAAAAAATCAGTAGCCCTCCTTTATACAAATGATAAACAGGATATGAAAAGAAACTAGAAAACAACACCCTTCACTATATATAATATTTTGGTGTAACTCTAATCAAGCAAGTGAAAGATCTGTATGACAAGAACTTCAAGTCTCTGAAGATGGAAAGATTTCCCATGCTCATGTATAGGTAGGATTAACACAGTAAAAATGGCCATTTTACCAAAAGCAATCTAAATGTAATTTAATATAATTTAAATGGGATTTAATGTAATCCCCATCAAAATTCCAACACAATTCTTTAAAGACCTTGGAAGAGCAATTCTCAACTTGATATGAAAAAACAAAAAACTAGGATAGCTAAAACAATCCTGTACTTCTGGAGGTATCACCATCCCTGATTTCAAGCTATACTACAGAGCAACAGCAATAAAAACCACACAGTATTTCCATAAAAACAGATTGATCAATGGAATAGAATTAAAGACCAGAAATAAATACAAACACCGACAGACACTTCATTTTTTTTTTTGACAAAAAAGCCAAAACCATAAAATGGAAAAAAGGAAGTATCTTCAACAAATGGTGCTGTTCTAACTGGATGTCTGCAGGCAGAAGAATACAAATAGATCCACATCTATCGCCTTGCCCAAACTCAAGTCCAAGTGGATCAAAGGCATCATCATAAAACTAGCTACACTGAATCTAACAGAAGAGAAAGTGGGGAAAGCTTTAAATGAGTTGCTACAGGAGACAACTTCCTGAACAGAACACCAACAGCTCAGGCACTAAGATCAACAATTAATAAATGGGACCTCATGGAATGAAAAAGCTCCTGTAAGGCAAAAACACTGTCAATGAGACAAAACTACAGAATGAGAAGAAAAAATCTTTTACCAACCCTACATCTGGCAGAAGGCTAATAGACAGCAACAACCCAAATACTCTATTAAAAAAATAGGGTTCAGGGCTAAACAGGAAATTCTCAGCAGAGGGATCTCTAATGGCTGAGAAACAAAGAGAAATATTCAAAGTCCTTAGTCATTAGAGAAATGAAAATCAAAATAGCTCTGAGATTCCATCTTACACACATCAGAATGGCTAAGATCCAAAACTCAAAAGACAGCACATGCTGGCAAGGATGGAGAGCCCAACTTGAGACCTACACCATGAGGGAGAGCCAATGCCTGACACTGTTAATGATACCCTGCTATACTTGCAGACAGGAGCCCAGCCTAACTGTCATCTGAGAGGCTTCATCTAGCAGCTAAAGGAAACAGATGCAGAGACCCACACTCAAACATTAGGCAGAGCTTAGGGAGTCTTGGGAAAGAGTCAAGAGAAAGACTGAGGGACCTGGAAGGGTCAAGGGCACCACAAGAAGACGTATAGAGCCAACTAACCATGGGGGCTCCCAGAGACTGAGCCACCAAGCAAAGAGCATGAGGGGCTGGATCTAAGCCCTCTACACTTATGTAGAAGATGTTCAGCTTGGTCTTCATGTATGAACACCAACAACTGTCTTGGGGCTGTTTCTGACTTGGAATCAGTTGCCTGCTTTTGGATGCCTTTCCCCTAGTTGTACTGCCTTATCTGACCTCAGTGGGAGAGGATGAGTTTAATCCCGATAAGCATTTGATGTGTTAGGGTGGGTTAGTACCAGGGGAGGGGGTGCTCCTCTTCTCTAAGGAGAAGGGGAGAGGGGAATGAGAGAAGGAGGGTGAGAAGTCGGGGCTGGGAGGAGACGTGGGAGGGGGCTGCAATGGGGATGCAAAGTGAATACATAAATATACTAATGAAAACATTGTGTTCATGTAAATACTATTATATAAGATAGGGTTTATGTTCACTCATTGAGAATGTTTTGTATTAATTTCCTTAGCTTTTTATTTTATTTTAAATAGTCCAATCCAATTATAGCACAACAGATTTGAACTTGTAAGCCTTAAGAGAGTTTAGTCTTAGGGACTAGTAAATGTGAATTGGACATATCTTTTTTGACATTACATATGTCTTAGAATGTTGATGTTCCCTGATTTAAGGTATTCTATCTTTTCAGTAAATATTTTCATAACAGAAGAAATTTACACTGTAATGGAATTCTTGAGTCTGCCTATTAAGATATATTTTAATGTCTGCATTCTTGAAAGTCATGGAAAAAAAGTTAATTTAACCAAAGAATATAGATCATAGGTTTCTGAAATTCTGGAGGGAGGTTTCATGAGTGAAGAATCTGTAAGCAAATAATTAGAACTTTGATAGCAACAATTTATCAAACCCCACATTGCTTAGATGCAGCCATACTGATTATGTCTACCCACAGACACGGGCACATTAGCAACTCATGATATGACCAACTCGAGTCAGGTCGGAGATAGTGGAGGGTGAAGTCACAATCAGAAACACGCTTGGCTAGAAGCTTAAGTGGCAAATTAAAGGGGATGAATTTTTGTACAGTTTCACAATTACTATTAAAATTTGTCACGTCGAGGACAACTAAAAGTGACTCAGAAAAAAAATATTATGAAGTTATAAAAGTTCTTTTGGTTCACTCACTCACAGTGAATACGTTCAGATGTCTGCTAGCTTTATCAATGACTAATGAATACTGAATAGGGCTATGAACTGGCAAATAACTCAATTTTAAAACATCATGATAAAGTAACATTAATGAAACAATAGCTCAGTATATAAGCCAGGGGACCCGCCATGAATAATGTAGAAACAACTAACATAAGCAAGTTGGGGTACCTTACCTCCTTGCTCACACAGCTGCTGGGCCAATGCGTCCTTGAAAATCACCTGGCCCCTGTGTGTTGCAGTAGCCCTGGAAAGTGAGTAGGAGACAGTTAATTCAAATGCTGTAATATGGTTGATACTAAAGCATTTTTAAAAATAACTTAAAATCACAGATACAATTCTTGAAATAATAATGTAAGTAAACAACAGAATGAATGCTTAAATAAAGTCCCCGGGGCCAACTGCTACCTTCAGGTCTTGCTTTATAAAGACATTGCACGGCTTATTCTGGACCAGCAGGTGGGAGCCAAGTGTGGATGGAAATGTGGCAAGGATGCTTATCAAATTCTCTAGATGCTGATGCGAAGTGTTCTGTAGAGTATCGTATCAGTATGGGAGGCAGATCCTCCTGAAGTCCTTTTGAATTTTTGAAATAGTGGTCACTCTAGGATGGAGAGTTAAGGCTACCACTCCTGGGCATATACCGAGAAGATGCTCCAACATGTAATAAGGACACATGCTCCACTATGTTCACTGCAGCTTTATTTATAATAGCCAGAAACTGGAAACAACCCAGATGTCCCCCATCAGAGGAATGGATACAGAAAATGTGGTACATCTACACAATGGAGTACTACTCAGCGATTAAAAATAATGAATTTATGAAATTCTTGGGGAAGTGGATGGACCTGGAGAATATCATCCTGAGTGAGGTAACGCAATCACAAAAGGACACACATAGTATGCATTCTCTGATAAGTGGATATTAGCCTAGAATATCAGAATACACAAAATACAATCCACAAACCACAAGAAACTCAAGAAGAAGGAAGACCAAAGTGTGGATACTTTGTTCCTTCTTAAAAGAGGGAACAAAATACCCATGGAAGGATTTTCAGAGACAAACTATGGAGCAGAAACTGAAGGAAGGACAATTCAGAGGCTGCTCCACCTGGGAATCCTTCCCATATTCAATCATCAAATCTAGACACTATTGTGGATGCCAGGAGCTGACAGGAGCCTGATATAGCTGTCTCTGAGAGGCTCTGACAACTAATACAGAAGTAGAGGTTCACAGCCATCCATTGGACTGAGCACAGGGTCCCCAATGAAGGAGCTAGAGAAAGGACCCAAGGAGCTGAAGGGCTTGCAGCCCCTTAGGATGAACAACAATATGAACTAACTAGTACCCTCAGAGCTCCCAGGAACTAAAATTCCAACCAAAGAGTACACATAGTGGGACTCATGGCTCCAGCAGCATAGCAGAGGATGGCCAAGTCGGTCATCAATGGGAGGAGAGGCCCTTGGCCCTGTGAAAGTTCTATGCCCCAGTGTAGGGTAATGCCAGGGCCAGGAAGTGGAGGAGGGTGGGGTGGTGAGCAGTGGGAGGGGAGAGGGAACAGGGGATTGTTTTAGTTTTTTTTTTCTTATTTTCTTTTCTTTTTCTTTTTTCTTTTGGAGGGGAACCTGGGAAAGGAGATATTGTAAATAAAGAAAACATCTAATAAAAAAATTGATATTTAAAAAAAAAAAGAATATTTTCCCCAAACATGGGCTAGTCAGAGCTTTTATAATTAAAAAACATCTGTCAGAATAAAACACACCTCCCCCACCTCCTGGGTGTAACGCACCATTTGCAGAAGATTTGCACCTTTCCCTTCCCCTAAACAGAGCTGTACATATGGAACCCTGGAAACCCAGCTTCTCATGGCAGATTTGTTATTCAACAGCTATAATTGGAAATGTCTTATTAAAGGAAGAATGACTTGTTCTCTACATGTGAACTGATTTCCCTTCAAAAGAATTATTTTGAGGTGAAATGTGTTTTCTAAGTGAAATTAGAGCAGAAAATCATGTTTCCTTGAGAAACTTCGTCTTTTAGAAAATAAGTCATACAAAAATACATTTACTGTCTAAAAACATATTAACATTAAATCTTTACTCTTGCCCAACTCATGCTAGGACAAAAATAATTTGATTCTGCCGACATCTGCTGGAGATGGATTATAGATAGCACACTGGGCTAACTCCTGAGAGGGCAGACCTTACTGTCCTCACTACCCCGCCACAGGACAACCTTTGGTCAATATCTCCATCTTTGCTGGATTCAATAGGACCTCCTGGCTCCTGACATCCCCCATTTTGGCTACACGTGGATGAACCTTCCTCTTTCATGCTGCGGGCCTTTCTGATTTCTGTTCTCCAAGGAACTGTTCCTGTGCCCCCATGTCACTAATCAAGTTTCAACTGGAAATAATGATGGCGCCTTCCATGCTGAAGTGTTAATAGGCGCTATGGCTCCACACTAACATTCTACAGCAGAGCCACTATGAAAAGGATACCTTAATTACCACTTGAGCGCACACGCGCACGGGTGCACACACACACCTCCCCGCACACACACATTGAATGTAAAGGGGAGACAGAATGGATAAGGAAACTCACGGGTAGTCTTCAGCTCACAGCATATGTGAAGCTTGCAAGGGGTGTCAAGTTCTTGTTATACATTAACCATTATCAAAATGACATTTAAAGAAATATTACAATCTTTCTGTGAGTATTTTTGTGTGCATGTGTTTATAAACATGCGTGTTTTCTTTACTTTCATAAAGTTGAAAATGAGGCCTTAACATTTGGCTAATCCAAGTTACAAACATATTCTACGGAATCCTTAATCAGTACAGGTTTTCTGTCCAGAGACAAAGTGGTGACTTTATTTCCCTCACGTATTCTTCAAATCAATCGAACTAAGTGCTTCTGAAATAAATTTCCCATCTACTTCTAACAGTAACACAGCATCCTAATTGTAAACATGTAATTTGAAAGGATATTTTCCGAAATCGCTAACTAGCAAGAGGACTGCTACAGCGCATGGCACTTAAGAATTGTCGCGAGCTGGCAGTTAATATTCCTATTAGAGTCGTGCTTCTTGTGCACAGGGTTAGCATGAGGCCACTTGTGCTCTCCACAAACAGGCTGCCTCCCAGCGCTGAGGTGAGAGGCCTGCCATAGAAGCTCCCCCCCTCCCCCCTTAGCTCTGTCTCAGATGTGAAAAGCCTCGGGCTGCACAGTGCCTTATGACTTCATACTGCTCGCCCTGCTGTTTGGTGGCCTGGGGTCTGGGATTTAATGCCTTATCTGTAGATTGACTTCTGCATCTTTGGTCCAGTGAACAATTTCATAGACAGCACATACAGAGTAACTGCAGCTGAACGAACCTTTGAGTTCAGTGTCTAAGCAAAGTTTCTATTTTTTAGTTTTTTTTTTAAGCCTATAATCTGTCTTTTAAAAGCTTATTAAATGTAAGCTACAAAGGCAATTTCCATGCAAATACATAAGGTGCTTTAGGCATAGTCTTAGGCCCTCTACCCTCCCTCTTTCCCATCCCTCCCCCTTCTGCTGCTGTCCTGTGTTCCACCTGACAGTCTGTTTTCATGTGTTCTGTACATACATGATTTTATTTTTCCACCATCTAGGACCCAAAATTAAAGAGAGAAGCTGAATTGTTTGTTTTTGTCAGAGACTGCCTTAATTTATTTAGTGTGACTGTCTTCTGTCACATCCATTTCTCTGCAAACATCATAACTTCCCTCTTCTTGATTTGTGGCAAGAATTCCACCCTGTTTATAAATGGTATTTCCCTTCCCCAGTCTTCTATTGATGGACACCTAGGCTGGGTTCAGAGTTTAACTTCTAGGAATGTGCAAGTATCTCTGTGGTACAGAGAACACACACACACACACACACACACACACACACACACACTCCACACACAACTCAGACACACAGATTCACAGACACACACTACACCACATCAACACACACACATAATATACATACAAGCATATACGTCACATATCTCACACACACACACACACACACACACACACACACACACACACACAC
>JADRCD010126990.1:3160-61330 GCA_019843815.1 Montemys delectorum | reverse complement strand
AAAAAAAAAAAAGGATTACTATCCTTTGATACATCTGTTCTCATTTCCCCTTCATGTTCTGAAATTTTTTTAAAAATTTAGCTCTTTAGGTCTTATCTGGATGCCTCTTCTTTCTCATTCTGTGCTAAAAGACCCTTCTACTGTATTTTAAATCAAATGTATCGGCTTTCTAACATATGTGTCATCTTTGGCTCAAGAATAAATGCAACAAGCACTAGATTAAGGATACTGTTGCTGAGAAGTTAGTAACTGCATGATCTACAGCCTAAGCCAAACAATCTGTATAAGGTCTAAGCATCATGCTATAAAATTAGTTCTGGGTAAATAATCTGAATCATGAGCTGTGGTTTATATTGTGATTAATCCTGCCTTTCAGGGTAGGTAAGACTCGCCTTACCGACTTGACATCAATCAGGTAGAATGTTGGTCCAGTTATGACAGCAGGTTCACTCCAGCTGATATTGATACCAAACGGGGATGTTGCGACCACGTGCACATTTTCAGGAGGACCGTCGGGAGCTATAACAATAGGAAATCTATTACTCTGTCACATTAGTACATGATACAGTATAAAAGAAAGGACCATGAAAAATGGATAGTCACATGAATTAATTTTACATTCATTTACAGGTCATAAATGTGCAGAAAGTTAATCATAAGACTGGATTTTTAAAAACCTAGTGGCTATACACAAATGACTTCAACATACCAATAATTAATTAAAATCATAACACAAGATATTTAAATTTGACCTAACATTTGTAAAATAAAGCATTATCATAATTATATCATTTGTCTAAATAGCTCATTGAAAAGTAAATAACTTGACATAGCTGCTTTAAGAAGACTCTTATAGGGATAGTTAACCATTGAAAGAGTCAAAAATCATAGATGGTAACTATTATAAAATGCTGACATTGTTTAAAATATCACCATGGGAATGCAAACTGCATCCATTTTGTGTTCTCACTGATGGGTAGAATGAGATAGAGTAGTCACTTTGGTCTTTACTATACACATAAACCTCTGTTATATTCATGAGTCATCCTAATTTAGAAAATGTATTGAAATGAGTCCTGAGTGTGTTCAGATTGCAAAACAGAGTCAGAAGGGAGAGGAGAAAACTGAGAAGCCTTTGACATGGGATGAAGGTAGCAATGCTGCCAGGTCATTTGTCCCAACTTAAATGTTTAACTCCAAACTAGCAATCATCACTGGCCATGTACTACCATAGCTACTCTGAGAAGATATAAAATGAGCACAACACCTCATTTTCCTTAAATAATTTCTAACCGATGAAGAGTAACAAGCTCTACAATCTTGTTAGAACGATGACGCATTTGACTTCGGTTTCACTATCATGTCTATACTTGATAGCATTTTTTAAGGGTAAAAACCAGATATGTTGGAGTAGCTGTTCTACGGGTTGGTACTATGGTGTCAGTTAGTGAGATGTGATGAAGAACAGAGTCGATGCAAAGGTTAACTAGAAAATACCAACTATCTAGCAGGAGGGAGCAAAGGTAAAGTTGGTAATGTAAGTGGAACTGACAGTTGAGGTAGCTTCATAAAGGTAGGGCTACAGCTAGGCCTGGGGTGAGGAGGAAGGTTTAAACTCTGAAGGGCAGGGTTAGTGAAACTTCTGTGTTGAGGAGTTATAAGCAAGCAACAACTACACAAATAAGTCTATAGAAACAGAATTGAATTCCTGTGTTCACATGCTTAACTTTTTTCCTATGTGTTATTTTACACATCCCTTTTCACTGTTAAATGTCTTAGGGTTTCTGTTGCTGTGTTGAAATACTACAGTAGCTTAGGGAGGAAATGATTTATTTGGCTTCCACTTCCGTATTTCTGTTTGTCACTGAAGGAAGTCAGGAAGGAAGTTGAAACAGGGAAGGGACCTGGAGGCAGGACCTGATGCAGAGGACATAGAGGGGTGCTGCTTACTGGATTGCTCCACAAAGCTAACTTAGCCTGCTTTTTTATAGAACCCAGAAACACCAGCACAGAGATGGTGCCAGCCACACTGGTCTGATCCTTCCTGAACCACCAATCAGTAATTTAGAAAATGCTCTACAGTAGTAACTTAGGGAAGCATTTTTCTTAATGAGGCTACATCCTCTCAGATGACTTCAGCCTGTGTCAAGATGACATAAAACTAGCCAGCACATTAAATATGATTTAATATTCTCCTCCACTCCTGTACACCACAATACCAAGACATTGCTGCTTAGGATTTCTCTGCAAAGGTTTCAGATATATTGCACTGGAAATGAGCCCATAATGCCTGCTGGGCTGCCAGGGAATCATGCAGTTCAGAAAGGATCCAGAATTTCTAAACTCAGGAAATGGAAGTGTTACAGAAAGAGCAGCATTCATGAAATTAAATAGCAGAAACAATTCCCAAAGAGTAACTTTGAGACCTAGCTATAGAGTGCTTGATCTCTACACTGAAGAACTTGAGTTCATGGTTTTAAATAACAGGATGGTACAACTGAGGGGAGGAGTTCAGCAAACTCAGATCTCTGAGGAAGAAATAAATGCTTTATATGAATCAACTCAAGCCACTATTAACACAATAAAATTGGCTGGTGCCATGATATTGTATTTCACAGGCTCTGGGAAAATGATTTAAACATTTAGATAATTCCTTATACACTGAGATGCCATCAATAAGGTGGGTGTCTTAGTTAGGGTTTTTTTAGAGTCATAGAACTTAGTCTCTATGTAGTAAAGGGATTTATTGATGACTTACAGTTTGTAGTCCAACTCCCAACAATCAATTCCCAACAACAGTCGCGGCAGCAGCTGTGAATGGAAGTCTAAGGATCCAGCAATTGCTCAGTCCCACAAGGCAAGCAGGCGAAGCAGAGAGCGCCTTCCTTCTTCCAATGTCCTTATATACGTCTCCAGCAAAAAGTGTGGCCCAGGTTAAAGGTGTGTGCCACCACACCTTTAACCCCGGATGACCTTGAACTCAGAGCTTTCTATGTTAATCCTATGGGATTCGTAGCCACTACTCTTCAAGGTCTCCATGCCAAGATTCAGGTCAGAAACTTGTATCTCTCAGCCTCCAGATTAGGGCCACAGGTGAGCCTTCTAATTTTAAATTGTAATTCATTTCAGATGTAGTCAAGTTGACAACCAGGAATAGCCACTACAATGGGTGTGTGGAGTGGAAGTGAATAACATGCTTTAAAGAGACCCAAGTCTATTTCAACATATAGGTACATATGGCATTGCTATGTTTTGACTGTGCTCCTTTAAAATTTAGGCTTTGAAACATCACCAAGTTATGATACTATGAAGAATGGCCTTTAAAAGATGAAGGGAGATCATGGGAGATCCTCATATCATGAGTGGGTTTAAGGATCAAATACAAGAAGCTGCACAGAGCATTCAGTTAATCTGCCCTTCAGCCTCCCATCTTGTGAAGATGTAGCCTTTCTCCTCCCCAGGGAATGCAGCCCTCATCAGATGACCAAATATTTGGATATTACTTTCTTATACATTTCATCCTCAAGAACTATTAGGAGTAAATAAATATGTGTTCTTTATTAGTTATTTAGTCTAAGTATAATAGTAGAAGGCATATGGTGGGATTTGGGTGGAAAATTTAGTCCATGAAATATATTGATGCACTTTAATACTAACATTGAAATGCAAAATAAATCCTGATTATACATTGAAAGTGAATGAGGAAATATGAGCCTGAAGATTTGGAGTCTTTGAGAGTACTACTCAAATCTTTTGAGAATCTCCTAGGCAAAAATCCAAACATCATAGATTATTATCATGAAGTACAAGAGGTCACTGTAGATTATGGCTCCTGATACCTACTTCATACTTGAAGTGTTATGTCCTTATTTTCTAGAAGGGCAAGCTAGATGAACTGTCTGAGGTCTCTTTTATAGGGACCTTAATCCCACTCACAGAGGGAGAAGCCCTCAAGTCCTACTTACTCCATGAAACAATTACATCAAAAGAAAAGAACAATCCCTAAAACCTAGATGATTTGTCTCTCTGATATGTCTGAGCTCGGAGCTGCTGAGAGACACTTGGAGACAGGTTTCCCATCAGACAAGTTCTTCACCTTACTACTGCTCTGACATCATAAGCAATTATTGCAAACTTTTCTGACTGAAAGATGGTCATTTGGGGTTTGTTTCTATACTGATGTGAGTTTGGTTTTAGAAATATTTTCAAGAAAATACATCTGTATCTTCTTGGTCTACAGTACGCATCTTTAAGTCTCAGCTAAGGACAGATCCAGAACCCACTCCAAGAAAGACCTTGACTCACCAGTACATCTGTATATTTGTTAGGAAGGGAGCAAAATGCCTGGCTCTGACTTTTTAATCTCTTACTGTAAAATGTCAACCCTGCAACCATTCCTTTAATGAAAGCAATCAAAGCACCCACCAGGGAGTGATAGCTACCCCAAGCAGAGCAGAAAGAAACACGACATTCAGAAATCACTGATGACTCATCTGCCTACACATGCAACTAAATATTTTATGTGCCATACATTGATCAAACATATTTTTAAAGCAATCTATCCAGCCCATTGGAGACCTGTGTTGAAATGTCATTTCTTGAACTCTCTGAAGTTGTTCTTCCATAGGTTTTTCCATTTTAGAAATAATCACTATTATAAATCATATTATAAATAATCACTCTAACCTACATTTGCTTTTTCAGTAAGTTGTATGATAAAATTGCCTGGTTTACACAAAAGTAATGTGTCAACTACTTCTGTAAAGAGTTTTATATTTCACCACCTAGAGCTATAAAAGATTAGAATTCCTAAATTAAAGCCACTAAATGAAATTAAATATATATAACAAATATATGAGTATAGTATTTGTATATAACAATGTATATTCTGCTGAAGAAATGCAAAATTAATTATTTAATTTATCAGAATTTAAACAAAATAAAAAATATCAAAAGATCATCCTTTATAATCAAGTATTTAATTACTTTATTATCTTTCAAATTATATAAGCGCTCAAATATCTCAAGGGTTTTTAGGTAACTTTCTTGTAGAATTTATCAAAGTGTCAAAAATACCTAATAGAGTATACCAGCATTAATTTCTTCTGCTACTACAGTGTGTGATGAACTACTACTGTAGTCACATATAAAAGAAAACACAAAATAACCATTAGGAATGCTAAGCACTAAAATAAAGGAAGCCAAGAACGGTAAAGCTATGAAGAGCTCAAACGATACCAGTCTGAAAGCTCAGTAAGTTATAAGCATCCTTAGGAGACATGGTTTGTCTCCCCGTAAACTGTCACATTCTGATTTAGGATTGTTTGTGAAATGAATCTAGTCACTAATGGGCCAAGATATCACTATAGCCTTTGTCTTATAAATCACAGCAATTTACTCAGTAGGCATGATCTATCCTTATTCTCATCCCCCATAATCCAATCACTTCCTCTCATAAGCACTTTGCCCCTGGTTTTCACAATAATGCATTTTCTGTAACTAACAACCATCATTTCCTGATTGTCATGCTTCTATCCTTGCACAGGAATGCAGGTCTTATGTGGGTCAGGGTCATCTTTCCCATCCATCTGTGTCTCCATTCTAAGTGTGTTAGCTGAAAGGTGAGTCTGGATAGACCATCATTTTGCCTAGCCAATATAAAAGTTTGACTTCCCCCAAGCCTGAACCACCTTAAGAACCAAAACATTTTGGTGTGTTCGATGGCATACTATCTGCTCTGTCTCATTCAAAGACTTGTACAGTGTGTTGCCATCAACTAATGTTGAAACCATTATAGTAAGTGCTCACTTGTTTTAAGTTTATCACTGTATGCATGAATTCCCTAAAAGTATAGATATTTAATAAAAATAAGATGTGACAGCAGCTTACAAGGTAGAAAATCTGGAACTCTGCACAATATGATTTAAATTTTCTATATGCCTATGTTCATTCAAGTTCAGTTTTAACTTGATTTAAAAATATCTCCTAGGCAGTTTGTGCTAGTTCAGAATCTGATATACTGGTTTGTCAGATTCCTAACAAACACCATCTCTAAGTAATAGGATCATGGCTTTTGTGCTGCAAAGGTATTGACAACCTCTAGCATTGTGACCTACAAGAATTCAGGTCACATATAAGATGTCCCACACATCAGCTATTTACATCATGGTTCATAACAGCAGCAAAATTACAGTTATAAGATAGCAATAAAATAATTTTATGGTTGGGGGTCACCACAACATGAGGTACTATATTAATGGGTCTTGGTATTGGGAAGGTTGAGAACTGCTGCTCTAGAGACTAGAGGAAATCTAGTTGGCTGTGTAGTCTGGGCATCTTAAAGGATGTGAGGTATCAAAAGAAGCATAGGACTCTATTGCTATGTAAGGCACAGTAAGAACACCTTACTGTGTGCCTCTTTCCAGTGGTCCCATGTGTATAATAATTCATTTTCTTCCTATTGAGCCCAGGATTTCCTTGGTCAGACTGGGATAACATTGTTAGTATAGAGAATATTTCACACCATTTTACAGACCTTAATTTTGCTGTACAGTTATTCACAATAAGGTAGCCACATGAAGGGTGGGTACTGTGAACCTAAGTCAAATCACACCATATAGTGAGTACAGTAAGCATGATTAATGGACACTCACACTTTTAGACTTTATCATAAAATTATCTCATTTAATTCTTAATCTGTTATCATTGCAGGCCAGTTTATAAAAAGAAATGAAAGGACAGAAATGCAAACTACAGACAAATCCCATTCTAATACTAGCTTTGCCAGGTGAATGAAAACATTCTGGTATTGTACTAGTGATTTAGAACAATGTATCCTTTTCTAGAATTGTATTGTATTTACAATACTTTTAAAAATACTGGCTGTAGATTAGCACCATCTCTATCATCAATAATAGTCCTAAAAGAAACAACCACCAAATCATCCTTCAAACTAAGTGAATTGAGAACCTTGAGGAAAGGTGCCATTAATTAATGTACACACAGGACAATTATTTGTTGTAAAATATTTAATTAGCATTGCTTTCTAATGTCAACATACCTTTGCAAATATAGTAACAATGATAGAAACAGAGCTGGATTAACTGCTTCCCACTTCTGGGAAGGCTGGAGTGATTGTGCAGGGGTTAGAAGCTAGTCATCCACCTAGGGATTCATGCCTCTGAGCACAATCGCTCCACAGACTGCTCTACATTATAGTCTAACTATCTTAGTTATGGATAAACTATGAATTAATCTTATTGATCTCATTGCTTCCTTTAGTCTTATGTTCCATGAAAGCATAAGGAATTGTACCCACTTTCATACTGTCTTGGAAAAAGACGTATCAGCAATGCAAAATTATTCAGGTAAGACCATAAGCAGAATAGAACATCATCTAAGAAAATTCAAAAACAAGGGATTAAAATATTTCCAAGGTATAAATTATGGCTATATGTGTTAAGAAAAGCCTCATCTTTTCATTGGAGATGCCTGGACTATTTGTTAAAAATGTGGATAAACATATTCAGATCTTTCTTAGACTGATTAGTTAAAACTAATACTATCACACGGTAACATTTCTTATAATTTCATGCCATTTTTATTTTTAACGTTGTAGAGAAACAGGCAATTTGCTCATACATATGAGGTTTTTTAAAACTATTTTTATTTACATTCTGAAAACTGTTTAATAATCTGTAAAGATCTTTTTCTGACAGTATATTTGAATGATATTAATAGATTAGCTTTATAACCTTGCTGATTTGTTTTCATTTATTATTTTGGCAGATGCTCTTTGTAATAATATTTAGCATTATTCCACTCGATAATTTCTACACTGTTATTCTGCCACCTTTCTCCCCACCCCCTTCCTTGTCAAGAAAATGTCTCCCTTTGTATTTCAGGCTTCTTTTGAAATCAATATGGAGACTGGACTCATGTCAAACTCATTATTTCCTGCCTTTACTTATCAGGCGCTAAATTTTCATGTGTATAAGCCATTATTTGTCCACTGGTACTTTTATTTCACCCAGAAGATTTTTTCCAGTCTGATAAAGATATCAGACTGCAGGTTCAATGCTACAGATGAACAGAGGACATGAGTGCACAGGTCTGCAGTCTTTGTGGTTGTGCCAGTACATTACATGACCATGCCTTAAGATTCCTGTTGCTAATGCTGTTCTGAACAATAATGGAACATATAGCTTTAGTTTCAGTTACCCAGCCATCCTAAGAAAAGTAATATATCACCCAGCTATAAACCCTGCAGCCTACAACATAGACCAGCCCATAAGATATACTGACGCAACAATTGCTCAAATGTTGCGGAAGTAACCCATCAGGTTTTCATTTTATTTAAGGCCCAGACCATAAGATGGAACCCACGCGGGACACTGATAATGTGGCAAAGAACCTAAGACTAGATACGTCAGGGGTGCTACAGAAAATCTACCACTATTATTCAGCTAAAAGATCATAGCAATAAAATGTATCTTAGCAGCATAATGCTAGATCCATAGATCAGGGCACCACTCAACTCTAATTAGAGAAACTTCTTGCCATAGACAGGAGTTAACAGATACCTACAAGTGGACAATGTGCAGAGACAAGAGGCTTTGAAGGACTCAGTCCTAAATGAGATCAAACCCTTCACCTCAAAGCTCAGAGGAGCCCAAAAGATTTTAAGAGTCAGAGGTGGATGCTACCAAGAAAACTCTTTTATTTAAACATTATAGGGCTGATGCACATATGAACTCAGTCTGGGAGAGAATGCACAAGACATGCACATGTTCAAACCACAAAAGAGTCCCAGGAAGGAGAAGAAGTTTATACAACCAAGAAGCTATTTGCAGTTTATACCTGCTAGAGGGCAAATAAGTTTTCACTAATGGAGTCTTACTGGTATACTAACTATAGTCCAGAGCAGGCCAACATAAAACAGACCCATGTGCCTTTTGTTTTTAAGCATTTGTTTGTTTTATTAAATATATTTGGTTTTGATTGTTTTTAAGCATTTGATTGTTTTATTAAATATATTTGCTTGCTAGTTTGTTTTGATTTTTTATTCTTTGGGTTTTTTTTTTCAGAGAGAGAGAGAGAGGGAGGAGAGAGAGAGAGAGAGCATAAAACTGTGGGGCATAAAACATAAATGGTACACTAATTACTGAAAGACATGTTTTACATATGGCAAACAAAAATTTTGGCATAGAAGTGGTGTGGTTAAAATTAGAAAACAGGCCAGACATTCAAGTGTCTTTTGTACTGATATAGAAGATGAATATGAAGAATGTCCAAAGACACTTCACTAAAAAGATTTAAATACAAAGACAAGAAAGATTTAAACGGGAAAGTCCACTGGTCTCAGGAATGACTCACGGAGACTGAAAATAGCCAACAATATGAATTGAGAATGATTCCTAGGTGGCTATGTGCAATAACAAGGTGGTTAGTTATTTAATATGTTGAGCCAGGAAACAAAAAGGAGGAAAAGATTAGTAGTGGGGGATTGTGTCGTCCTATTTGTGTTGCTCTAACATGGCTTGCAAGTATATTTTATATCTTAAATCCAGAAATGTAAATACATGGCAATCCATTCACAATTTGTTTCTACCATGCTAAGGTGTGCTCTGCCCTCTCCTTGTCTTTTCCTCTTTTGAGATTGTAAAGTTACATTCCTTAGAAACTTCTTTGATGAGGCATGTTTTGTTGAATTTTTTTAACCTCACAGATGTTTGGGTAGTTAAAATTCCTCATGAGTATGGTATCCTGTGGTTTTCACAACCTAAGCACTACCCCAGGAATTTTCCGTCCTTACAGTCTCTCTGTCCTGGTGGTCTATAGGAGATGCACATAATGCGATTCCCGTTTCAATCCACACTAATTTCACACCCACACTTCTTTAGCATTGAATATTTCCTTAATATTATAAACATCTATTCAAGAGCACAAAGATTTAACAGATTTTTATGTTATCTTTTCCTATCCCACAACTCAAATTTAGGATATGGATAATTAAGGTGGAAAAAAGGATGGATAGAATAATCTGCAAGTTAATGTTTTAAGTTAAATATTTCTGCCTTGTAATTGTGGGCTTTATGACTATATATACACAGAATGAAATAGAGATATTATTATTGTAGAGATGGTTTAAGGAGAAAACATGTTTGCTCCAATTAGGGAGATCTGAGTACAAGGGAGAAAGAAGACTTAGCTTGAATGGCTGGGTATGGTTCACTTGGTTTTAGATTTATAGATTCACTTTGAGAGAGTAAGACAGTTTAGCTCTCAGCTTGCATTCTAACTCAGCTCCAGAGAGCGTCTGCCCTTTTCTTCTTTATGAGCCCAGAGAGATCCAAAAATAACACTTTCTTATGATATAAACAAGCTTGCACTTGTGATTAATATTTTGACTTTTTTGTTATTCAAATTCTGAACGATTTAATTTCAGACTAACCATCAAGCACTAACTCTTTCTTAAGACCTCCAAGTGGTAGTAAGATGTTGGATCAATAAGTGCATAGGCACTATTTGCCACAGTTAGAACAAAACACATACTCATTTGAAATATTGATTTTTATATTGTTACTTGTAATTTCTTTTCCTCAAATTCAGTTAAATATTTTCATTTAAGTTATACCATGAAACAGCAAAAATAGTTGGTCTTAAGTTATATCATGAAACAGCATACCATTTTCCAATTGTAGATAATATAAAATGTTAATTGTTTTCATCCAGGTTATTTGTTCTTATAAAATGTTTATTAGTTTTTGATATACAGAAATCTAGGCATCACTTAAGTACTGAAAATTTTACTGCTGTAATAGAGATTTGTTTGGCCATTGTAACTTGTTTTTGTTTATTTTTTTCTGGTTTCCTGGGCCTCAATATAAAGCTCTGCTTGTCCTGGAGCTCACTGTGCAGACAGGCTAGTCTCAGACTCATAGAGGAGTTCCACCTGCCTTTGCTTCCCATGTGCTAGAATTAAAGGTTTGCACCACTATGTCTACCTCAAATTCCTTTTTATCTTAAATGTTATTTCATTATGTAAGCATACATGAAGTACTTGTACCCATATATTAATTATGCATGAATATTTATGCAATAATATATGTAGTATCCTTTAGTCTTTTATATAAAATAAAATCAGGTTCTTCTTGGCCCCAGACAATTTATAAAACTTTACTTTATTGTACATATATGTAATTCATAAATTAAAATATATTTATCATTAAAATTGTTTCTTCTATTAGATTAAAAGTTGGCATATTCCTTAGAATAAAGGATAAGTAAATGAGTCATTGACATAATTTAAAGAATAAATTTATTATTCCCATTCACAAAGGACTCCTCATTTTAATGGCTGTAGGTTTTATGAATGCTAAGAACATAATGTATTTTCACAAAGCTGAGATATACATACACACATACACATATATAACTTTTGGTATATAAATAATAATAGACAAAAATGATCTATTCCATTTTTTTTTTTTGGATTTTTGAGACAGGGTTTCTCAGTGTAGCCCTGATTATCCTGGAACTTATTCTGTAGACCAGACTGGCCTTGAACTCAGAAATCTGCCTGCCTCTGCCTCCCAAGTGCTGGGAATAAAGGCATCCGCTACCACTGCCCAGCAATTATCTTTTCCCAAACTTGATTTAATTCACTACTTAAAATATAACTATTCTTAAGATTTTTATCTGACTGTTCTAACGTTTTTTATTTTTAATGTTATTTCATGTGTATATGAGACATATAGCCAAGTTGTATATGTGTTAAATATGTAATATATGTGGTATGTTTTATTTTCAATATTATATATGATATATGTCATATATACACATATATATATCATATGAGGTTGAGAATACCTACAATTTTTCTTTATTAACTCAACTGAATATCATTTTTTGCATATGTTTCTGCAAACTTAATATAGTAATAAAGTCCTAATAGGTAGGCAGTGACAGTAAATGGTGAAAGGAATAATAGCATTCATTTAGAAACTCTTAAGCACAAGGAATGTTAACAATTCAACTTTCTAGTTTTATTTGCCATGTTCTGAACTGATGTGATATATTTTCTATTATAATTACACAAATTCTACAGTAGTCCTAAGTGTCTCTGCAAGATTCAATACATTTAGAGAGTATACTTCCTGACACCAAGAGCAAGCAGAAACAGGCATATTGTAACCCAGAGTTGTAACTGACGTATTTGGGATATATAACCAGGTGACATAGATTACATTCTAAAAATTAACTACAAGTAAAAACCTAAGCATCTTAACTTAAAATGATTGAATCTTCCTGTTAAGACCTAATAGTTGGGCCAGAGATAACTTAGCTGCTTTAGATAATACATATTTTCTCATTATTTAGTTACCATAGTTTCTGGGTCTTTAAAGTTAATTTTGAGTTGAATGTCCCACTTTCTATCAAAATGTAATTTATGAGTTACTGCTATCAGCTGAAGTACCTTACATCCATAGCTTCACCAATGTGTGTGTGTGTGTGTGTGTGTGTGTGTGTGTCAATTTCTTTACACTTTCATATTCATTGTGAGAGGTCAGAGACCTGAGAGGAAACCCACTCTTTCCATTTTTCTGGAGCAATAGAATGTCTAACAGCATTCTAAATATGTCTCCTAATATCCATAGCTAGTTCTGCTTCTCCCCTCAGCCAAGAAGTTTCTTTTTGCAGCAGATGGAGATTATCTCAGGAGGCACAACTGTCCAATATGCAAAGAAGTAACCAACCTCACTTAGTTAAATTTAGAATGCAACCCTATACCTAAGGCTCATGGAACACCACAGAAGAGCATTTGGAAAGATTGTAAGAACCAGAAGACCAGGATTCGTCTATGAGATCGAGTCTTGTAGACATGATAGGAAAGCTGCATCAATAAAATCTCTTATCGTTTCCTAAGCAAGACTTATACAAAGACAACCAGTTGGGATTCGAATGAAGATGGGGAAATTTCTTAAGAATCCCACCTCTAAATGAAGAGCTACAGGCAATTAATGGCTGCTCAAAGAGTAAGAGAGAATTAGTTTTCTCCAGAGATAAGCTTTTTGATAGGATATCTAATCCTCAGTGGTCAACCTTGAACACAGATACATAAGAACAACAGTAAACAGGGTGTGTGTGTGTCAGTGGTGTGTATGTAATAATGATTATGGAAGGAGAGGTCATAAATTTGAAGGGCAGTCAGATAGGACTCTGGAGCAGTTGGAGAGAGAAGGAAAGTAGAAGCGAGTGTTTGTACATGAAATTCTCACAAATTAAATAAAAAAGACCAGTAATTTGTTCTCATCTCATAGCATTTAAAATAAATGTTATTGTTGACTAATTGGTAACTAGATCTAATTTGTTACCACATTTCTCGTGTGTGTGTGTGTGTGTATGTGTGTGTGTGTGTGTGTGTGTTTTAGCACTGGAATACTATCACCTACATTGGAAAACAATTCCTTTTCCTTATAGTTAATTCAGTCAACTTTCATTTAATTGAGAAAGGCCTATAAAGTACCTACTGTTGTGAGAAATCATCCCAGATATATAAAGATATAGTAACAATCAACAAGTGATAATTTTAAAATAGCCAGCTAATTTTTATGCACTGTAATATGGTGCTATAAAAAATTCACATGGCTCCTTTTAATTGAGTTGCCATGAATAATTCTATGCACAAATCATTAAATAAAAGGCTATATAAGTATTTCTTTCTGTTCATGCTAAAAAAGGCAAAGTATAACATTTCACCCTAAAAGAACAGGGAGTTTTGTCAGTAAAAATGCTGCACTGTGAGTGGAAGGGAAAGGTAAGGATGAGTGGTTGCAAGTCACCTACGTTAAGATTAAATACTTGGTCTCATTGCTCAGGAGGCTAGTCAAGTTGGTGTACTTAATTAAATACAGACAGTTGTAGGGAGAAAAGAACACTATCTGGATTTTCATTTTTCTGCTACTAAATCAATAATAGGTAAGAAAAAAGAGTATGGGGTGATTTGGTATTTAGATTATACTTATTTGGAGAGGTTTATCACACATACTAGACTAATGTAATCAGTGCAATGTAAATATACTGATCTGCAGAACCAGGGAGCTTCTGGAACTCTAAGTAGAGATTTGAAGATAATCAATATGTAAGTTAAAGAAATAGGACAGAAGAAGGCAAAGCTAAGAGCTCCTGGAAGCTATATCATATTCAAGAAAAAAACAAGTATGAATTTCTGGGTATTACAACATTTAGAATTAATACAAACGAATGAAAAATAAGCAAGAGAGTCTAAGGAAGGACTGACAGGAAGGTTGGGAGAAAAATAAAAGCCTAAACTGGAACGTCTTCCAGAAACAAAAGCCACAGTAGTGAGGGAAAGGACTTGGACAAGCAATGTGCTGAAAGCTGAGTTTGGGGATTCCACATCAAGTGTCCAGTTACACCAAACAACATTTGTTAAGCACTATGACAAAAAATGACGCCAGGCACTCCAGGGAACTGTAACAAGAGATATATTCAGGAGACCTAACAAAGACTCTAGATAAAAGCTTATTCTATTACCTGTAAAGGCCCACAACAGAATCTACTTGTTACTAAAATGTGTGTGTGCGTGTGTGTGTGTATGTGTGTGTGTATGTGTGTGTGTGTGTGTATGTGTGTGTGTTGTGTGTGTGTGTGTGTGTGTGTATGTATGTATGTGTGTGTGTGTGTTTCTATCTGTCTTCCTGCTAATAGTAAAATTCTTGTGGGAAAATTTCATTTTAATTTGAAAGGCATCTCGGGGCAAGAGCCTCGATCAAGAAAGGAAGATGACATTATAATTCTGTATTTAGAGGGTGTTGTGTCTTGAGATAAAATGTCCCTGACAGGTTCATGTCTGAATGTTTCATCTCAGCTGCTGGCACTTTTGGAAGGTCACAGAACCTTTGTTGGGAGGAGGCTTTCCGGGGAAGTACATCATTGCAGGGCCAGTCTTGAGGTTTTATAGCCTGGCCTACTTCCAATTCATGCTCTGCTTCATGACTGAGAATACAATGTCCAGTTATTGGTGGACACCACTGCCTGGCACCATGCCTTTGCTTTATATTGACTATATCTCTGTGGAACCATGAGCAAAAATAAGTCTCTTTTTCCTTAAGTTTCCTTGATCAGGAATTGTGTTACTGTGTATAAAGTAGTTAAAACAAAAGGCGTATTACATTGAGTGGTGTTGGTTGAGGCAGCTATATCTACTCTAAAGTGCAGGGACTAGGGCAAAGATAGCTTTTCAGAGAACATCTCTGTGAATCTGGCATTCAGAATTTGACTTATAAATCAGTTACATTTCATGGAAATCTGCACATTTCTATCAAGACAGGACTAAAAATAAATAATTAAAATTAAAATATGAAACTTAAGTTCATAAGCAATATTTATGTAGATCCAGTGATTAAAAAAACCAGAATTTTTAAGAACTTTGCCCTGAGTATTAAAGTCCTGAAATATAAATATTATTGTGAGAGGTTTTTTTATTGGATATTTTCTTTATTCACATTTCAAATGTTATCCCCTTTTTCTGGTTCCCTCCCTCCCAGAAGCACCCTATCACATCCTCCCTCCCTCTGCTTCCTTGTACTCTTATATTTAATTCTCCATATCTTAATGTGGGTATCAGATACTTTATATTTATTTTCCCCAGAAACCCAAATCCATTAGGGTCATTATAAATACCGTGTGCATGTTATATATGTTTGTGTGGGTCTGAACTCAATAAAAGATTTTTTTTTAATTCTATGTAAAAGCAACAAAACCAATATCTGTGATGTGAGTGTGTGGGGCATCAATTGAGGGCAGCATATATCTATCAATATGGCTTAATGGTATTCTAACAGAGAGTATTCCTGTAATTCTTTGTTGTCATATCAGACTCTAAGATGTTGACACAGTTCTTGGAGTTAAAAAAATCCCTAACAATTACTGAAATTTAATTTTCCATTCATTTTTATTTAAATCAAAAATAAATGTGTTATTGCATAGCTTCATTTGCATACTAACTTTTTTTTTTTTGAGACAGGGTTTCTCTGTGTAGCCTTGGCTGTCCTGGAACTCACTCTGTAGACCAGGCTGGCCTTGAACTCAGAAATCCGCCTGACTCTGCCTCCCAAGTACTGGGATTAAAGGCATGTGCCACCATCACCCAGCTCCTTCGCTGATTTTGCACACAGTGGAAGAAATAGAAATCACTGACATGGAGATAGCATAACAGAAAGCAGTATGAATAGATGTCAGAACAATACTCACGGCCAGGCAGAGTTTGTGTAGAAATCCAGTCAGAGGCATTGCCATAGCCAGCGTTGGTGCTAGCAGCCACTTGGAATCTATACCATCGAAACTTCTTTAGTCCGTACACTGTTTCTTCTGTTCGGTTTGCTTCATAGAGATATTGTACTTCTTGATGTTCAATACATTCATCAGGTTCCCATTCTCTGCACTTCTGAGCACGAAGTTGAGTAGTTATCTTGTAATTTTGGAAGTATCCAAGGATAGTATCAGGTTTTATCCAGGTAAGTGTTGCACTAGTTGACTGGACATTAGAAAAGACTATGTTTGTGGGAACACTGGGAACTAAAAAATAAAGGGAAAAATTACAAACATTACAATTCAACCTATGGATCCAGTCACATGATGACAGGACTGAGATCATTGTCTCCACAGCTAATGAGCCAAATCTCATGTCGATTCTTTGGGGTCCAATATTTCAAAAAGGGAAAGGACAAGTATTTTGATTAATTTTCATTTCTGACTTGACTGCACAACCCACTCTGAAACGGGTTGAAGGAAAGTATTCTGGCTTAGCATAGAAAAGTTTACTGAGACAAAGACGATCGATCGTATGTTCACATCATCTTTAGAATTTCCCTAGATATGGTGTCTATTTTATATTTTTGGTTCAGTTCCTAAGAAAGATTGTGTATTTATTTACTTAAGTATCTAGAAAGCAATAAGCACATTCTTTATAGTGTAAGCATTAATTAAAAACTGTTTTAAAGTAAAAAAGCTTACTTAATGAATTTATATAATTAATTGAACTTAATTTATATCATGTATAATGAAAATTGACGCTTTCTGTAATGTCATCCAACACAGTGGCATTAGTGTATGGAGTAAAGTAGCAATATATTGTCACAACTGTATGTTCTTACTAGGAGCTCTACAACACTTTAGTTTGCTAACTGGGAAGTACCTATCAGACTCTAAGCCTACTGCAAGGGAGTCGGTACACACTAAAGCTTATGTTTTTAAGGAAACTTATTGGAAAGTACTAAGAGCAAATTATAGTTAGAACTATGAAAGATCAATATGGTGGGTAGTTCTGGAACTGTTCTCAATCATGCCTGCCCATGCATACCTTCAATATCTTTATTAAGAGGACATAAAAAGAAGAGTAATGATTTCTTAAAATTGCCTGGCTCATGAAAATTATGACTCTATTCAACTTAAAAGTAAAGTTAACAAATGCTCAAGCAACCCACTCATTACTAAACATGTCTAAATAGTAAAATATTTGATAAATATATAAAGATCACTTACTACTACTATGAATAATATGTCAGGTGCCAAAACTATAGTAAACAAAACAAGACAGATCTTTTTTCAGTACAATTTATATTAAAGAAGGATATCTATAATAAAGATACAAATAAGCTGGAGGCCATTGAGATGGCTCCATGGTTAAAAGAACTTTCTATTCCCATAGAGGCCCCTGGTTTTCTTCCCAGCACCCACAGGGTTGCTTATTACTTTCTTTGCTTTTAGTTCCAGGAGATCTGGTGCCCTCTCCTGGTCTTCATATGCACAAGGGACACAAGCAGTGCACATTCATGCACAACACACACACACACACACACACACACACACACACACACCCTTAAAATATACAGATAGTGTCATCTATAATATATTGGAAGGTATCCACTGATGTAGGAAAAAGACAGTAAGGGAGGAATGAAAGAAGGCTTCATAGACAATGATATATCAAATGAAAAGAGATTAAGTTCCTGGAAAAGGAAGAAATGGAGTTGTGTAAACAGTTCAAGGAGTAATATCTCTGATGGAGGAAACCGTGATTAAAGTTCCTGTGATGAGATGATGCTTCATTTCTTTGTAAAATAGCAAGGAGCAAGGACTTGCCAGCAGGAGGGAAACTCTGAGAGCTGCAGGCCAGATTGTGTACATGATTGCAGAGTATTGTTATGGATTTCCCATGAGCAGAGGAATGTCAGGCTCCTGCTAGTTTCCACATAACCACTACATAGATCTAGGGGAGACAAGGTGGGGAAGAAGGAAGCAGTGAGCAGGCTTTTTAACATCAATGCAAAAGGTGCCAGTGGCCTGGACTCAGATGATAGCAGAAGGGAAAAGAAGCTGTCAGATCCCGAATATGTCTTGAACAGGAGATGACAGGATTACCTCATGTGTGATTAGTAAGGTGTGAGAAAAGGAAGGAGAAATGAATGCTCCTAGGTCTTGTGACTGAGCGAGTTGAAAGATGAGAGCAAATCTTAAGAGGGAGCTCTGGGAAAGGACAAAAGTTTGAAAGTAAGAACGAGCTTTTTTGTTTTTAATCATTTTATTTGTTCACATTTCTAATGTTATTCCCTTTCCCATCTCCCCTCCATGAACCCCTACCTTCTCTCAATCCCCTTTGCTTCTCTAAGAGGGTGCTCCCCCCCACAACCAGCCACTCCCACCTCCTCCCTCCAGCATTCCCCTACACTGGGGTACTGAGCCTCCACAGGACCAAGTGCCTACTCTCCCACTGATGCCAGACAAGGTAATCCTCTGCTACATATGTAGCAGGAGCCAGGGACTGGCACTTGTGTACTTTTTGGTTGGTTCCTGAGGGGTCTGGTTAATTGATACTGTTGTTCTTGCTATGGGGTTGCAATCCCCTTCGGTTCTTTCAACCCTTCCCCTAACTCTTCTTCTGGGGTCCACAGGCTCAATCCTATGCAGATACTCACAGCCAACCATGGGACTGAGCCCAGAAACCCAAGAATGAGCTTTTTTTTTATTTTATTTTAGTAAGGTAGCTCTGAAATTCCTCTCAGATACTCAACACAAAAGTGAAATGACAGATGGGATATTCAAGCATGGAGTTCTGCAGAACTGCATAGATGCTTGATGTGTTAAATGTTTGAATTATTCATAACACGTGTCACTGAAAGCTAATTAAAAGTTTTTTATTTGATTCTTAAATTTTTACTAAATCATCCTCAGATAAGTTACTGATTATGTATTGGTACTAAAATGTAGATAATAGAGGATATCCATTATTGGAGAAGCATTATTACATTATTTAAAGTTACAGAATCTGTTTCAATTAATTTCAAATACTAATACTTAACAACAAATCTTATTGCATAAGAATATTATTTTAAAAATGGTGTATGCTAAATAAAGTATTTGTTATGCTATCTTTACATATAAATAAAAACAAGCTATCAGAGAAAATATTCTAAAGAAATATATTTTGAGTGAAGCAGTTTTAGAATTGGCTGAAAAGCTAGCAATTCCATGGCTTACTCAAATATTTCAGTGACTAGTTTTAAACTGAGGTCACTTGAGCATAGCATATATTTTTAAAACTTCTAACACAAAGCAAAGAAGTATAAATGTCTTGAGGAGAAGTTTCCAGAGAAGAGCCAGCAGGTGAGACAGAATTTTTCAGGTTGTAACAACAGAGATATTGCCATTGTTAAGTCAAGTTTGATCTAATTTTAAAAACAGCAAAACAGAAGAATTGTACAAGGGCGTGGAGACTTTTTTGAGGGGCTCATGAATAACTTGCGTTGCAATGAAAAGCTACCAAAGAGTCACAATGAGATACTCAGAAAGGACATTTTAACAAGTGTAGCCTTGTACATATCCCTGAGGAGACAAAAATTCACAGAACAGTTGATTTGTCAAGGAAAGAAGTTCGAAGGTCATTGCAGGGGTAAGCTCTGAGTTTTCATTAATAAGTTACTTATTTACTTGACTTCCCTTTCCTCCTCTCCTCCCAGCCCTGCCCTCTTTCCTCCCATCCCCCCATCTCCTTTCCCTTTCTCCTTAGAGAAGGGGAGGCCTCCTTAGGGGTGGAGGAAGGGAGGGAACTGAGTGGGAGTAGGGCTAGGAGAGGAACAGGAATGATCTAGTGTGGGGAGGACTGAGGAAGAGAGAATTGGGAGAGAGAACTGGAATGGGGGGAAGGGTGGGGAAAGCATCTCAGGGATGAGCTAGAAACCTAGGGCAGTGGAAACCTCCAGGCATCTATGAAGGTGATCCTATCCAAGATTCCTAACAATAGGATTTATGGATCTGAAATGACCACCTCCTGTAAACAGAAAAGACTCCCAGTGGAGGGATGGGGACACCAAACCACCAATGGAACCTTTGGTTCAAATTTGTTCTGTCTCCCAGATGTGCAGGGATAAAGAGGGAGCAGAAATTGAGGGAATAGCCAACCAATAACTGGCCCACCTTGAGACCCAAACCATGAGAGAGAGCCTACCTCTAATACTATTAATGACATTTTGTTATACTTGCAGACAGGAGCCCAATCTAACTGTCATCCAAGAGGCTTCACCCAGCAGCTAATGGAAACAGATGCAGAGACCCACAGTCAAATGTTAGACAGAGCTTGAAGAATATTATGGAAGAAGGGGAGGAAGGATTGAAATAGCAAAGAGGTCAAGGACACCAGAAGAAAACCTTCAGAATCAACTAACCTGGGCTCCTGGAGCCTCACAGAGACTGAACCACTGACCATAGAGCATGCATGGGATGGACTTAGGTCACCTACACATATGTAACAAATGTACAGTTTGATCTTCATGTGGATCCCCTAACAACTAAAACAGGGACTATCTACGACTTTGTTACCTACCTGTGGATCCCTTGCCTCTAACTGGACTCCCTTGACTAGCCTCAATAGAAGAGGGTACACCTAGTTCTACTGCAACTTGGTATATACCCATGCAGGTTGATATCTATGGGAGCTCTGATTTTTATCTCTGCATTGTTCTTTAAATCCATAAGAGAGGTGAATGAATGGCAAAATGATTGACTTTTACAATTTAAAGGAAGCTTAGAGACCAGTGATCTTGGTCAACTTGTCTTGTTATATACAAAGATGTTTGCAAGACTGCTTATACACATGGCTTGTATTTCCAAACACTGATCCAGGGATAGAAGGGGAGTAACACTGCTGCTTTAATTAAGAGTCCACATCAATATATTTTAAAATAAAAGGATATCCAGTAGGCCCAACCATTAGTTCTTGAAAAGTAGAACAATTTCTTTGGTTGTTACAGACTAGTAAAGAAAAGAACTGAAGTAAGAGATAGATACAGTGTTTAAACAGAAACACTAAAACAAAACACTTCTATTCCTGCCTCCCAAGAAAAGTGAGCCTCATAATAAATCACATGACTCACCTCTCAGATCTGAGAGCTGACCAACCAAGAAACAGATAACTGGGGACTTCAAACAACCGAATTCTCCCACAACTATAGGAACTTAGAAGAGGACTCAGTTACATTTGAAAATGTAGTTTATTGTCAATTTGAATTGAACTCCAGAAACTAAGTAGAAAATCAGACACTAAATGCCTGAATTTCTGATCACGGCACTTTAAATTAATAGTCTGCATTGGTTTAAGCCACCATGATTGTGATAATTTGTTATATAGCAATGGAAATCTAGCCCCATTTTCTTCTACAAAATATCATTCACCACTTGTGCAGCACCTGATTCATATAGCAGAACAAAGAGAAACTCAAAATCTACAGCAAGTCTTTATTTTATAATGAACATAGAAAGAACTCTATCGGTTTGTATGCCCTCTATTATTCACATCTGATATATACTTTCCCATAAATTTTCATTCAAGTCTGCATTAAAAATGTACTCTAATGTTTAGTCTATTTTCCTCACAGTTTAACTCTAATATTCTGTATAAAAGATCCAGAAAGTAGAAAGCCCATGAGGTCTCAGCCCTACACCAAGATCTACAAGCAATTGAGGAATGTGAAGTATGGGAGAAATAGTCTTCTTTGGGGAAGAGTACACTGGTTATCCAATACTAGAGTCTACTCTAAAATCATACATGTCAGTAACATTATACAGATTGAGAAGGTTATATTTAGGAATATATATTTATCTAATTATATATACGTATATATGTACATGTAATAGCAATTAATGAAAAAAGAAGCCATGAATTTGACAAAGAACAAGGAAGAGTATATAGAAGGGTTTGTATGGGGTAAGGGGAGGGCAAAATCACGAAATTATAATCTCAAAGCTAAAAAACATCTAGAAAAATTGCACCTGTAAATATATCAATAAAATATTAAATAATAATGATAAAATATGACAAGCCAACATACACATAGAATGTCACTATAGATATTGGCTCATATCTACCATGACCTAGGCTAGTTATTTAATAAATATTTTTTAATACACAATTAAGTGAACACATACTATATGATAAGGTTTTATTTAGATGGCTTGAATAAGCTCTATTGCTGAGAGATACGCTAGTAAGAGAGTAGAAATTCAGAAGTAGCATGTTGTATGAATAACATCAGGTTAGAGTAAGACCCAAAGGGAAAACAGAGCTTGGTATATTGAAAACATCGGGAACCCAAAAAGAAGGATGGAAAGAGAGACAAATGGTCATCTAGGCAGAAATGGGTGAAGCTTTCTAGACTGATTGAAGGTGTTAGCTTGAACCTAAGTACAATGAAGATATGATACTTTTTTTAAAAAATGTATTAAAATTTCCATTACTCTTTGTCAAATTCATTGCCTGTTTTCCTTGGGAGCCAAGTTCTATGGCCAAGACCCTTTTCTTTAAGTCTACTAATAGTCATTCCTCCCATGTTCTCTCTTTTCATGCTAGGTTTTGTTAAACCACTGGAGGTGGAGATAAGCAAGAAAAGGGAACCAAGGCCCAACTAATTTTGGCTTCCAAGGGCAAGAAACTAAATATGTAAACTTGGAAGAGGACTCTGAAATGAATATAAAAGAGCATACACTAATCAAAGAACTAGAAAAGGCAGAGTAACTAGTCTTTTCTCATCTTTATCAGGAGGGGCAATTACTATCTGTAGATGTAGGAGTCACATTTTCCTTCAACTTTCAGATATTAGGAAATGAGACTTCAATAACAAAATTTGATTCAGAATAAATATTTAGGTAAATTACTGGTTCACAGAATCTAGTATTCCAGAGAAGGGAATTTTAGATGGAGCCATACATTTGTCTGACAAAGAAACAAAGCCCAGAAATGGGGTTTTCTTACTTTGATTGGGGGAAACACATGCTCACATGCTGTATACTGTTCTGTTACCATCAGACAGCCTTAACACTGGGCAGTATGTACACTCAGCATGTATTTGTGAGAATAAATTATAACTTATTAAAATGGTCCTTTAATTTTGACATGGCATCAAATATAGAGCACATTTCTTTTTCTATTAAATGTAGAACAAGAAATGATGAACGAGAAATGATCCAACCCCAAAGAGATGCTGCTCTGCATGGATAATCATAGGATAGCTTCACAAATACTCATCAGTGATGAGCAGTAGCCCTCATTTTATACCCAGTATCTCCACTTTTGATGAACTGTGTATGGAACTTGACCATTTCAAGGCAACCGGACTATTGAATTACAGATACAAAGAGGATTACACTCACTTTAGCATGGAGAATCAGATTTCCATTCTTTAAGAATGACGAAAATCCTCAAACTCTTTCTATCCACAGATGGTACTAATTTGAACACATCATGCCATGGTTCCTGGAGTAATCACACAGCTTGCTTAAATTTTCTGAACATGACTGAACTGTGATGAAGCAATCAACATTAATGGCAAAAGTATTTGGGAAATTACAGTTTTATTCATAAATTATTTGTATCAGTAAAAACATGTTTATCACATTTGAACTGAAGTGCCTGTATAACTATGTAAAACTTGATACAGATTTAAATATTCCCCAGCCTTCAAAGACTAAATTACATTTTCTACTGAGAAGATGAAAGTACATATAAAATTTAATTATTATGTTAATTTATAATGGTCACATTTTAGAATCCAGTCTCTTTTGCAGGATTATGGTAGTGGTTTTGTTTAATTTCTCATCACCTGGTTAGGTACACTAATGTGCAAAACCAAGTTTTAAAACTTCTTTATTTTTAACTATGTATTTTAGATCTTTATGCATCTTAATAAATAGATGTCTATACTATCTGATAATTTTATTTATTAAGTTTATCTATGAAAAATAAGTCAACATAATTTTCAGTTGGTTAAGCAATTTTTAGTCTCTAAAACTTTTATGTGATCTATATTGAGCAATGAGTTACAGAAGTACAACCACACACAAATATCAGTGTGCTAAAACTAACATATATGGCTCAATATTAAAATTAAAATTTTACATATCAAACTTCAGCATGCCAAGTATAAATTCTTTACTGACTTGAACTTAATCAATATCTTTCTTTAAATATTGACCTTGAATTTTATAGTTTACAAGTCTAAATGCATAGGAATTTTTATATTCAATATATATATATATTTTTTCTATTTCTTACATATAATAACTCATTTTATAGAATTCATGCTAAAGGATCTATGAAAAGAGGCAAAGGTATTCCAGCAGCTTGAATATGGATAGCCACATAGAAGTGGCAATAAAATGTTTTCCACAGGCTGGTAATCATGTTAGACAGAAGAAAGATAATTATCATAAGGTAGTAATAAAAATAAGACCATAAGGTGTGGTATTATTATTGAAAGGCAGGGATATATATCATATATTATATATACACATATATATAATGTGTGTGTGTGTGTGTGTGTGTGTGTATTGTGTGTACAATGTGCCTGAAGAACCCAGAAGAATGCATAGAATATCTTAGAACTGAAGTTATAAATGGTTGTGAGTTGCTAGCTGGATGCTTGAAACTGAACCTGGATCTTCTACAAATTAGCAAGTGCTTTTATTTGTTGAGGCATCTCTTCAGCTCACAAACTGTGAATTTTGTAGAAACCAGTTATACATTATAATATAATACAGATCATGATGATAAAGAATAATTACAAATAGCACCAAGAGGAAATACAAAATTTCTGATGATACATTTGGTAGAGAGAAAATTGAAATGTAGTGAATTAAATGAACCCAGTATTGGGTTAGTAAACAACATGGATATTGCAGAAATAAAGCATGAAATTTACTCTGATTTAAAAATAATTCAAAGATAAAATCAAGATCATAAGTCTTCATAACCATAAAGATAAAATAAGTGAACAAAAATGCAATCATCTCTGGCACTGAAGTATAATTCATTTACATATATACGTATATCTTCTGCAGAATCATATAAAGAGGGTACTGTTTAATGAATAATGTCTTTAACAAGAGTTTTATGTAGTAAATAGCATGTTTAATTTGGCTCTTATTATGTTTCTCAGCGTAGGTGGATGAAAAATATTTCCACTTAGTAAACATGTTGCTTTCACTACCTGTCACACTGTAGTACAAATTGACTTCATTACGGTTGCCTGACTAATTTTGAGATATTGGGATAATCAGCACACATTTAACAAATCTGCTACACAAACATGGTCTAGATAACTCTACATAGTGAGAATAAAGTCTCAGAACAATAAGCCAAATTGAATCGTTTTCAATAGCTTGTTAAAACAATGGGAAAGAGAACTAATAAAGTATCCAAAATGAGAAAAGACCCACTAAATGTTTGCAGTATCTGTTTTAGTACATGAACTGGTAGATGGGCAAATTATGTTCCAGGACCCCATGGTATCTGGCTACAATACCTTGAGTCTTTAAGCCAAGTATTATTGAACACATGGCTACATTAAAATATATTAATAAAACTTCTGAGAAGAAAGCCAGTTTTTGGAGTATAATAGAGTGTCATAAAAAATATTCAGCGTGGGTGTAAAATAGTATGGTTTGTGGAGTTGTTAGCTTCTACAGCTCTATAATAAGCCATAGCATGAGAGTATCTATTAAAATGGTAATTTTTGATACAGACTGTCTTAGTCAAATAATAATCTCTTAAGATCACGCCTATAATAGCTACATATATCAAATTTAACTATTGGCAATAGTGATCAAATTTGAAAGGGGTAAGGATTTGTAGGGATTTGTTTGGTTAAAGGTATGTACATAAATAAAATATTACCTTCATGTTTTTTCAGCAGAACTAGAGTTTTTTGGAAGGAAAAGCTTTGGTATGAAAGAGGCCATGTAAATCCAACTTGAGGAAATATCTGTGTATGTATAAGCAATTGAATTATGAGAGTGAATGAAAGTTCTGTGCTTACAGTCTCAGAGGAGCAGGTGGTGAAGAATTGGGTGTTTGCTTATGTCAACCTTCAATGACCAGTTAAGTAGAATAGGAAAATTGCTGGAAGGAACTCAGGTTAAACCTAACCCCTTGCCAACATTGATACCTAATGAATATTGGTATATGGAAAAAATAATCCATATATAATTGAATGAATGGAGTTCAAAAAGATGTGTACCACAATACTAGTCCTAACTGAATAATTATTTATTTTTTCCATCTTTTGAGAACTGTATTTCTACAAAAAGAAACTTTGATTAAAAGATTTACATACAAAAATGACCTACAAATGTACAAACTCTAAGAAAGTATTCATAATAAACAATTAATAATTTGAAATCTTCAGGAACCAGTGATAAGTGAGATAGACAGAAGGAGGGGAGAAACAATCAATAGAATCTCTAGTTACCAAAATATTTACGAACAATGTCTAATAATATATACGAATACATGGAGATTGTTAAAATGTAAACATATAATCTATGTACCAATCACAAGTTTTCATTGTGATATTCTACAAAAGACATTTTTGTGGTTAGAATTATTCTTATGATCACAGGTATAGGTCACATACATATATCTGCAAAAATAATTTTGAAAGATCTCAAACTAATAGGAATATATTCTAGTCTCTATGCTGGATAACTTTAGAAAACTCTGATCTGACCATCGTTTTATCAAGCTTATTCACCTACAGATGAGATGTTTGAGTTATATCAACTAAGGGTATGTAAAAATAGACACTATTGATTAAGCCTATTAAAACATAACTTAAAACAAGTTTGAATGGAAACCCCATGCATGTGTAGATAATGCTTCTCACAGAAGCCATAAGGTTATAAAATAAAAATTCTAGTATCAAGCTGGAGAGACAGATTAGTGGTTAAGAGCACTATTTGCTCTTCCAGAGGACCCAGGTTCAATTCCCAGCACCCACATGATGACTCACAACTGCTTATAACTCCAGTTCCAGGGGATCTGATGCCCTCTTCTGCTCTGCAGCATTCTAAGTTCATGTATGACAGAAAAGCTCACACAACTACAAGAATGTTCAAATAAAAGAGGAAAAACTCCTAGTACCAAGAATGCCATAGCTTCCCTTGACTTGTTTGTCAGGAAATCTATAGAGGTCTTCATACAATACAGAATATGCCCAATGTTCTTAATTGCCCACCAAAACTGGATGCTAAGACCCTGTTCCTGAAAATACTGCAAGCTTTGGTTGCCAGGCAGAGAGAAGCCATGCTAGAATTAAACTGGAAGTGTTCTTCATCTTGCTAGCACTGGTATCACCAGAAGGTGATTTGAAGACTGACAAAGGAGCAAGCCATTAATGACCCAAGCTGTGGACCCCATGAACTACTATAAGGACATGATGATTATACAGTATCTTTTTTTATGATTTCCTAAATACCACATATAAGTCAGTATGTGTCTGATACTGTAAGTCCAGTCAGGAACACCACAGGTTGGGACATCATGGACTCTAGGTGGTCCTATTTGCTAAAGTTTAGCAAAATTGATATAGTGAAAAAGTACGTTGTAAAACTTTATGTTTATATTTATAGACAAATACCACTCTCAGCATTAATCAGAGAAGCGTCAGTTTATAGTGAACACAGAGACTCATGGCTGTTAAAAACAAATACAATAAATGAAAGTTTAGTGCTCAGCCCTAATGGAACATTTACACTAACCTTTATTAGGCTTGGAGAACACTGAAGAAGAGAAAACAGAAAATGAAATAACCAAAAGATAGGGAGAAGAGATAATAAAAAATGCTAGCTTCAGGGTATTATGTAGCCATCATAAACTTAATTTTTATAATAGTTTTAGCTGCCTGAACTGGGCCAGAAGAAGACTGATCCTGTTAACAGACTGCCATGGATCAGAGAGGAGCTCATAAGTCTAACTTTTCCCTGCTGCACTATTGACAATTGATGGATTCTGTAAGAGAGACAGTCATCGTCTTCAGTTGTGTACCAAGTAGGCTGAGTTCACCGGAATCTATTGGACAGTTTCCAAACCAGAGTTACCAGGTTATCCTTATTGGAAGCATAAGTTCAAATGAAGTTATGCCACTTGGGGTAGCAATGATTACCTGAAGAGCCATAGACTATCTTAAAAGTCCTCTCTGGGCAGATACAGGAATCCTTTTTTATAGTTCTGGTCAAGGAAAACTAAGACAGCTTTTTATCAATATAGACTACTATCATTGTCCACAGCTGCTATCCAGAATTGAAAGATAAGGCTGTTGCTGAATATGTCCTACAAATCTATTTTGTGCTATCATTTGAAAAAAATATATAGCTATAAATGACTGTTAATTAGAAAGTATTAATGGTGAAAGTCATGTTCTATATTTTATCCTAGGCAGGCAGCTAAAGTAAATTAACTCCATTAAGTTGATAATGAAGAAAATAAAAAAAGACCAAAAATAAAGCAAAAAACAGACTAATAAAGGAAACATTAATTCAAAGTATGATTATTTGAAGAAAAATACATAAACTCACAAAATATTAATATATAAAGAGAAAACAAATAGCTAACATTACAAGTGAAAGCAGGGCTAGCATTACTTATGCCAAAAATCACTAAGTAAATTAATATGACATCTCAGAATGAACTGGTTCAATTTCTTGAAAACATATCTAACAAAAATTGATGTGGAAAACATGAATCTGTTGAATATACACCCTGGCTTGGACCTGAAATGTTCTCCTAAAGTTCCATATGCTAAGGACATGGTCTCTAGCCTGTAGTGTTACAGGAAGGTGACCATAAGCCATTACAGATATGTCCTTGAGGTAGACATTGGGACTCAACCCTTTATCTTTCTGTCTTTGCTTTCTGGCAGCCATGAGGTAAGTGCATTTTGCCTTCTTTGATCTTCTTCATCCCCACAGGCCAAAAGCAATGAGTCAAAGTACTGAAACCCCTGAAAACATGAGGCAAACTAAAGTCTTATTCTCTAAGTTGTTCAATTCGGGTATTTGCCCCAGTGACAAATTACTGATTAGCAAAAAGATTTATATCCAACATATGTAAGGATCTCCTGGAAATTCATGTTTAAAATGTTAGGCAGTTGAAGGTGAATAACATTTATTAAAGACTTGAATAGAAACCTCCACAAAAGAGATAAGGCATCATTCCCATTACCTATTCCAGTATGCTCGAGTTTCTGTTGCTCCAGTTTAGTGACTTTCCCTCCGTGGCTACATTCAAATTTCTTGCAATGATACAGTAATTGGTCCTCTCATCATGAAATGGCTACTTAAATAACAAATCAATGAGAAATTCAGTAACCAATCACATTCCCTTACTTCATTTATTGTTCATTATGTATTTCTTTCAATTCAGACACAGGCAAAGAATTACAGTTATATAACTTTCTTGTCTCATTCCAATAACTCCCTATGGCATACGAGGTCAATCAGCGTGATGGCAAAGCAATGCAGGGATAATGCTGGAAGTAAATGAGAATCAATGGTAAATGGAGTTTTTGAAGAAGTGATTGACTAAGGAATGTTTACAAGGCTGCTCCACAGGAACTTTATTTAGATGGGCAACCAGAGCAACCACTGAATGCAAAACAGGATATACAAGAGGGCCGTGATTGTGTTGAAGAAAATATAGGATGGTGACCTACAGGAAATAATACCCAAAAAAGCCTTACAGTTAAAGGAGACATTTCAACAAAAGTTCAAACAATAAAATGTTGTAAGGTAATCCAAACTTAGAAAACAATATAACCATTGACCAGAACACAGACAATAACCTATTTACATATCTATAAAAATGAGGCAAAAAGCCATTCTTGATAAATTTTTGCAAAGAAATAAAAGAGAAATTTATGGCAGGTTTGGAATGCTATGACTTAATCTCAGAACTAGGCAGGCTGGGGTAGAGGCAGCATGAATAGATAGTCGACTGACTACAAACTCGGGTTCTGTCCCAGACACAACTGAAAAAAAAATGTAAAAAGTAAAGCACTAAATTTTTATGTGTTAAACTGTACTATAATAAATGATAACCATTACTTTTAGAAAGACTATAAATAATTTTACTATTTTTATATATAATAATAACTGGTAGTGGGGTGGTTTAAATAACTGTCCTTCATAGGCTCAAGTATTTAAACACTTGGTCCCAGGCATCAGTGTCGTTTGGGGAGGTTGAAGACTTTCGGTCTTACTGGAATAAATGTGTCATTGAAAGTAGGATTTGAAAGCTTAAAGCCTTGCCCCACTTTGGGTTCACTCTCTCTGCCTCATGCTCACATATGCAGATTTGTGCTCTAAGCTTCCTGCCATCATGTCTCCCTGCATGAGTGACTCATCTTTCTATAATCATAAGATCAAATAAATTCTTTCTTCTTTAATTTGTATTGGATCTGGTGAATTATTGTAGTAACAGAAAACTGACAAATACAGACAGTTAAAAGCATTGTAACAAACACTGAAGATCAAAGGTCAATTAAAGGTCAACTACTAAGGTTGCTTTATTGGAAGCCAGGCATGTCTTTAATCCTAGCACTCTGAAGCAGAGGAAAATGGATCCCTGTAAGGTCAAGGCTAGCTTGGTCTACATGGTGAATTCCAAGTCAACCATAGTTATATAGTATAGTATATATAGTAAAAGCTATCTAGTAAGACCTTGTTTTTGTTAGACTATTATGAGATCACAGTAGCTCGCAAACACTGACTTCTCATATATAAATATAATAAATCCATGAAAGTACAAAAATTTACTCACGATACTAAGTTCAGAACAACTCAGGTGTCATAGTTAATGGGATGTTTCTATGATAGAAAAGAATTTAAAAAATAAAAATGTTACTGAGCTCGTAACAATATAAATCTCTAATTGGCATTGAAGGGATTAGGGTAGACATGAAAGAGCACACACAGCGTAAGAACAAGTAGAGTTGGTCTATATAGATGAATGTGAGGACAGGGGTTGCCCTGAGGAGTAGGAAGAGGAATTTCCATGGAAGAAGGATTTAGTCTACATGTTGACTGGAAGTTGTAAAGTGGGTGAGTATTTGAAACTTACAAAACTCACCGAAGTTTTGCAACTAAACTTGATGTAGTTAACTAGATGTAAACTGCATATAATCATAAAGTACTATAAAACTGAAAAGAGATTTTCTATAAAAGTTCATTAAATATTATAAATGTGTTTAATTTGTACATTTGATAGGTACCAAAAGTAATAGATATTGATGCCTCTGGATATTTTATAAATATAGATTTTAAAAGGAAAAAAAGAACATGAGTGTTAAGATAAAACTAATATATCCACATCAAAGGAAATCTGGTATACCTTAAGTATATCATAGACAACTTAGACCATCGTTATTTATGTTTAATTTGCAAGTACACAAAGAGCTTTGATCCTAGTTCACAAGATAGCTCTTGGGCATCATGGCTTATACATTTCATTAGTAACAACATAACATCTTACAGATAAACTTCATGGTCTGACACTATTACTGATGCTATGGTATGCTTACAAACAGGAGCCTAGCATGGCTGTCCTCTGAAAGGCCCAACAAGCAACTGAAAGAGCCAGATGCAGATATATACACCCAACCAATGGACCCCCGTGGAGGCTGGTGACCCCTGTGGATGAATTGGGAAAGAGCTGGAAGAAGCTGAAGAAGCTATAGGAAGACCAGCAGTCTCAACTAGCCTGGACCCCTGAGATTGCTCAGACACTGAGCCACCAACCAGGCAGCATACACCAGCTGACATCAGTCCCCCAACACATACACAGCAGAGGACTGCCAGGTCTTGATTTAGTGAAAGAAGATACACCTAATCTTCAAGAGGCTTGAGGCCCCAGAGAGTAGGGAGGTCTGGTGGGATGGGGGTGGAGGGTAGAGGCATCCTCTTAGAAATAGGGGAGAAAGTATGGGATGTGAAACAGTCAGAGGGTGGACCAGGAGGGGGATAAAGATTGGACTGTAAAAGAAAAAGACTAAAGAATAAATAAAAAAAAAAGATAAACTTCATATTAAATTGAGAACATACCTTAAAAATGTTAAACTTCTATATAAAAAGTATCACTACTGCACTTGTATATAGACAGTTTAAGAATGAAGGCAGGCTTCCTAGTCCATGCTTGTCACCACAGCCTTCTGAAGACAGAGGCAGGAGGATTGTTACAAGTTTGAGTACAGCCTAGTCTAAGTAGCAAGTTCCAGACCAGCCAGGACTATAGCGACTCTGTTTCAGAGACACAATCAAGCAAAGTTATAATGAAAATTAGAAAGAAAAAAAAAACATGTACAATAGAATTAATATAATTAGTAACAAACCACAAAATGAACCACTAACGTTATAAGTGGCATATGAACTAACTAGTACCCTCAGAGCTCCCAGGGACTAAACCACCAACCAAAGAGTACACATGATGGGACTAATGGCTCCAGTAGCATATGTGTATAGCAGAGGTTGGCCTAGTAGGTCAACATGCACATCATGATTTAATTACATCCTGTACACTTTTAGTACCTCTCTAATACTGCAAATTTTAAGGTAGTGACTCCTTTTTTCTTATTTTTTTAATTTTTCTATTTTTTAATTAGATATTTTCTTTATTTACATTTCAAATGATATCTCCTCTCCCAGTTTCCCCTTCACAAAAGAAAAAAAAAACCCTGTTCCCTCCCCTCTTCCCCTGCTCACCACATCCTGGCCCTGGCATTCCCCTACACTGGGGTATAGAACCTTCACAGGACCAAGGGCCTCTCCTCCCATTGATGACCAACTTTGCCACCCTCTGCTATACATATGCTGCTGGAGCCATGAGTCTCACCATGTGTGCTTGTTGGTTGTGGTTTAGTCCCTGAGAGATCTGAGGGTACTAGTTAGTTCATATTGTTGTTCATCCTAAGGTAACTCTTTATGACATGATCTCTTATCACAAAATCATACAAGTTTCACTCGATGTTGAGCATGGTGAAATTCAAAATTATAATCCTAATGCACTGGTGTACTAAGAAATAGAATTTTTATTCCACATGAATTCTAAACGAATCTTTTTGAGGGTAATACGTATTGTCTTACACTAAAAAAACAAGATTCTTCCACAAATTTGTATTACTGTAAGCTACGGAATTTTACTATTTGAAATTTTATAATAAGCTGTGATTACTAATGTTTGTATGGCTTATATGTTCAAATCATTTATATTGCATTGATTTTAATTTAAGTCCAAATTAACACGTTCCTTTTGAAACATGCCTGTGCTCAATTCATTTTTTTTGAACACTTGAGGAATATCTATACCACTGTTAAATGTCATTTTTATAGCCCATAATCCCATGAAAACAATAGATTGATTCTGGAAGCTTCAAGTACTATAAGTACTGGAAAGAAATAACATATACACACATGCAACTAACTGAAAACTGGAAGTGAAAAAGAACAAGAGAAGAAAGAGAGGGAGAGGTTGATGTGCCAAGGCTGTTAAGAAGAGTATCAGCTACATAGAGCAGGAATGGAAAATAAAGTAATAAGATATGCCCCAGTTCCTAAATAAGTCTTAAAACATGGCCCAAAGAACAGCTGGCTTTAGCTGGAGCTTGGATGAAGCCAAGAATGGCCGCCGGAGTTGACTTAATGAAAGATCTTCTAGTAACAAGAAGGTCGAGGGGGTTATATACAGTAACCCAAATTCGCTTTTTAAAAATCATGTTTAAAAGAACTTTTAAATTTAGAACTTGATACCTAAGAGTATTTGAAAATATCAAATATTGCCCCTTTGGAACTGATCCAAGGTAAAAAAAAAAATGTAGCACAAGTCTAGGAATATTAAAACATTTCCCAAAATGCCATAGTGTTTTTATAGCTATCCTTATATCAAGTTGTAGAGCTTTTTGTTTTATACATCAAGCACAGATTAGAAAATACAAATTATTGTTCTAAGTTTTTAAACCATATTTGAACAAAATTGTACTTACCTTCATCTGTATAACTATTACTCTAGATTTTTAATGAGAAAATTATCACGATGCAGCTCAAGCTTGTGAAACAGCAAGGTGGGGGGGGGTGGCAATTCCAATAAACACAGGTAATGTTCTAAATTTCTAAATCAAGAATGCTCATGAGGCTGGAAGTCAGCCACAGAAACCAGTGCACAATAAACCCCATTTCTTTGTTTTCCTTTCTCTTGCTTACAAAGCAAAATTGCTGAAGTTATTTTCTAAGTTCACTAAAGGTCAAAGTTCACATTAATAAAAAATCCGAAGCACGACTATCATGATCAGACGTGAGGAGGACACAACAACTGTCCCAACTCCAGGAGTAACTATCTGGGCTGGTGCCCTGAGCAGACCTTGGGCACAAGCTCTGCAGGCAGTCCCAAAACACCCAGAGGAAGCTGCTGCACCCCCAGGTGCTCTCAAAAGCCCAGGATCACAGGATCCCAGAATCACATGATCACAGAGACAGCTTGACTCTGAGGAGTTCTGACACAACCAGGATCACAGGAAGGACAAGCTCTATCAGCTTTAGCAGGGGCGGGTAGCACTAGAGATATCCAGATGGCAGGGGGCAAGTATAAGAAAATAAACAACACAAACCAAGGTCACTTGGTATCATCAGAACCCAATTCTCCCACCATAGCAAGTCCTAGACATACCATCACACCAGAAAAGCAAGATTCAGATCTAAAATCACTTCTCATGATGATGTTACAGGACTTTAAGAAAGACATAAAGAGCACCCTCAGAACACAGGTAAACTGCTGGAAGCCCTTCAAGAGGAAACACAAAAATCTCTTAAAGAACTACAGGAAAACACAATCAAACAGGTAAAGGAAATGAACAAAATCATCCAGAATCTAAAAATGGAAATAGAAACAACAAAGAAATCAGAAAGAGAGACAACCCTGGAGATACAAAACCTAGGAAAGAAATCAGGAATCATAGATACAAGCATCACCAACAGAATACAAGAGATAGAAGAGAGAATCTCAGGGGCAGAAGACACCATTGAAAACATTGACACAACAGTCAAAGAAAATACAAAAAGCAAAAAGCTCCTAACCCAAAAATCCAGGATGCAATGAGAAGGCCAAACCTAAGGATAACAGGTATAGAAGAGAGTGAAGACTCCCAGTGTATTGGGTCAGTAAATATCTTCGAGAAAATTATAGAGGAAATCTTTCCTAACCTAAAGAAAGAGATGCCCATGAACATTCAAGAAGTGTACAGAACTCCAAATAGACTGGGCCAGAAAAAAAATTCCTCCTGTCACATTATAATCAAAATACCAAATGCAGTAAACAAAGAAAGAATTTGGAAAGCAGTAAGGGAAAAAGGTCAAGTAACATATAAAGGCAGGCCTATCAGAATTACACCAGACTTCTTACCAAAGACTATGAAAACTAGAAGATCCTGGGCAGATGTCATACAGTCTACAAGAACACAAATGCCAGCCCAGGCAAATGTGCCTTGTCAAAGCAGGGTGCTCTTGTAATCATAGTGCTGAGGGGCAGAGACAGGAGGAAGGACATAGTAGACAGCTAACCTGGCTTACTGGGGAAGTTCCATGCTAATAAGTAGCCTTGCCTCATAAGTCAAAGTGGGCTCACCTGAGGAAGACAGGACAGGAGAGAAAGAGATCCCTGGAAAGAATGTATGTCGGGGTCTAACTTCAAGCCGTATAAGAGTGAGCCAAGTTTGATTTCTTCTTGTGTCAGGAATAACAGCAGAGTCTGGGACTCAGAACTAGCTGTACACTGTGACTAATTTCCTACCATAAATTAAAAGCTTGCAGCAGCTATAAAACTGCTTCCATCTGAACAATGAGTTCCTAGTACTTATGAACATCTCATCAACAAGCAGTTCATGTGAATCCTGATAAAAAAAAATTAGATACCTAAGAAGGACGGTAATCATAAATATAATTATATGCTAGAATCAAATCTAATTTCAAAGATAAAAAATACTTTTGAAGCAGAAATTAATATTTCATCTGAATTACTCTTCTTAATTACAAGAAGTTTTACATTTGACTGGGAGAAAAAAGTTCTACTCTTGCCTGATAGGTATTGTATGTGGAAATAACATACAGCAGTGGAGAAAAAGTTACCAGAACAATGCAAACCATTTCTTTCTCCTACAATCATGAGAGTGCCTGAATGTCAAATTCCTTTAGCCAAATTTTTTGAGCAAACAAAACCAAAACGCCATGGTCTTAGAAAAGAGCAAAGAGCAGAATTAAGTGTATTATTAAAAATGTTATGTGTTTGAATGAGCAAACCGGGTGCTAATATAAAAATTCTGACTCTGAAAATATGGAGCAAGGTTTCATGGTTATTCATTCTGACCCAGGGGTCAGGAGAGCAAACTCCCATAACGGGAGCACAAGAAAACAACCAAGATGCCAATGACCAACTATGTCTTTATTTCCTACCCTCTAGGTAGAATTCCTTCTTATCTCATTCTCTGAGAGTCGACTCTAGTCTAGACTGTTTATGACATTTTTTTAACCTGTTGTTTCTTGATAAAGACCACCTATATGGACATGAAAATATTTTTCTTCTAGCAATAATCTGCTTTCCTCCCACTGAGAAAATTTTTGTCACCCCTTTATTAGACCTGTATGAAGCTGTTCATCTGCTTTCATACATACACTTATACCCTAGTCCACTACACCAACAAATTTAACATGGTGGCAATGCTTGTGGTATGCTCAGATGTATGGAGTCAGATACTTTATCACTTGAGGTTTTGATAGAACAAGATTAAATTATAGTCCAGGAGTCTGGAACAACAAAGCTTGGTATGTTAATAAAAGCTTTACCAAAGATCCGACATTTGAGCTGAACTTTACTGGCCTGTAGTAGGTGCTTAGCTAATGTTTCCTAAAATGACTAGATGAAGTCTATTGTATGAAATAAAATAAATTTTATTTATTTCCCATTGACTATATCGGAAGAGATGCTGAAGGTATGTAAGAACATAGAACTAGAGAAAGACAAATTCTAACTGGTGATGAGTTACACATAATGATATAAAATATCTTGGTGTGACTCTAACCAAGCAAGTAAAAGATCTATTCAACAAGAACTTTAAGTCTCTGAAGAAAGAAATTAGAGAAGATCTCAGAAAATGAAAAGGTCTCCCATGCTCATGCATTGGCAGGGTTAACATAGTAAAAATGGCCCTCTTACCAAAAGCAATCTACAGGTTCAATGCAATGCCCATCAAAATTCCAACTCAATTCTTCACAGAGATAGAAAAGGCAATTTACAAATTCATTTGGAACAACAAAAAACCCAGGATAGCAAAAATTATTCTCAACAATAAGAAAACTTCTGGAGGAATCACATATCTGATCTCAAGCTTTACTAAAGAGCAATAGTGATAAACACTGAGTGGTATTGGTACAGAGACAGGCAGGTAGGTCAATGGAACAGAAGATCCAGAATTAAACCCACACACCTATGGTCACTTGATCTTAGGCAAAGAAGCCAAAACCATCCAGTTGGAAAAAACAGCATATTCAACAAATGGTGCTGGCTCAAGTGTTGGTCAGCATGTAGAAGAATGCAAATTGATCAATTCTTTTTTTTCTTTTTTTTATTAGATATTTTCTTTATTTACATGTAAATTTTCCCTTTCCCAGGTTCCCCTCCAAAAAACAAACAAACAAACAAACAAAAACAACAAGAACAAACCCCTTTTGCCTCCTCCCTCCCCATGCCTGCCACCCCACCCTCTCCCACTTATTGGCCCTGGCATTCCCCTACACTGGGGCACAAAACCTTCACAAGGCCGAGGTCCTTTCCTACTATTGATGATCGAATTTGCAATCCTCTACTATACACATGCTGCCAGAACATTCAGTCCCACCCTGTATAGTCCTTGATTGGTGGTTGGGTCCCTGGGAGCTCTGAGGGTACTAGTTAGTAATTGTTGTTCGTCCTAAGGGGCTGCAAACCCTTCAGCTCCATACAACCTTTCTCTAACTCCTTCACTGGGGACAGTGTACTCAGTTCAATGAATGGTTGTGAGCCTCTACATCTGTATTAGTCAGGTATTGTCAGAGCCTCTCAGGAGATAGCTATATACTTGTCCTTCCTTCAGTCTCTGCTCCATAGTTAATCTCTGCCACTCCTTCTGTGGGTGTTTGATTCCCCTTTTTAAGAAGGAATGAAATGTCCACCTTTTGGTCTTCCTTCTTCTTAAATTTCTTGTGGTTTATGGGTCATTCTTCCTGTAATCCAAACTTCTGGGCTAATAACCACTTATCAGAGAATGCATACCATGTGTGTTCTTTTGTGATTGGGTTACCTCACTCAGGATGATACTCTCCAGATCCATCAATTCCCCTAAGAATTTCATAAATTCATTGTTTTTAATAGCTGAGTAGTACTCCATTGTGTAGATGTACCATCATGTAATAAGGACACATGCTCCACCATATTCATAGCAGCCTTACTTATAATAGCCAGAAACTGGAAACAACCCAGATGTCCCTCAACAGAGGAATGGATACAGAAATTGATCAATTCTTATCTCTTTTTACAAAGCTCAAGTTCAAGTGGATCAAGCCACTTCCATATAAAACCAGATCCACTGAATCTAATAGAAGAGAGAGTGGGAAAGAGCCTCTAATACATGAGCACAGGGGAAAATTTCTTGAACAGAATACCAATGCCCCAGCTTCTAAGATCAACTATAGACAAATGAGATCCCATAAAATTGAAGGCAAAGGACACTGTCAATAGGACAAAATGGCAACCTGCAGATTGGGAATCTCTTTACCAATCCCATATCCAACAGAGGGCTAATATCCAATATATACAAAGATCTCAAGAAGTTAGACTCCAAAGAACCAAATAACTCTATTAAAAATGGAGTGCAGAGCTAAACAAAGAATTCTAAAGTGAGGAATCTTGAATGGAGAAGAAGCTCCTAAAGAAATGTTTAACATCATTAATCATTAGGGAAATGCAAATCAAAAGGACCCTGAGATTTCACCTCACACTGGTCAGAATGGTATGGAACCTAAAAAGTAAGATATGCCATTTCAATACAGCCATTCTAACCTGCAAAGGAAAGATATTAAAGGAAGGGGAGTTGGAAATTGAATAGAAATTGCATGCCATGTGTGTTCTTTTGTGATTGTGTTACCTCACTCAGGATAATACTCTCCAGATCCATCCATTTCCCTAAGAATTTCATATATTCATTGTTTTAAATAGTTGAATAGTATTTCATTGTGTAGATGTACCACATTTTCTGTATCCATTCCTCTGGCAAGGGACATCACAAAAGAACACACATGGTATGCACCCTCTGATAAGTGGATATTAGCCCTGAATCTCAGAAAACCCAAAATACAACCCACAAACCACAAGAAACTCAAGAAGAAGGAAGACCAAAGTGTGAAAGCTTCATTCCTTCTTAGAAGGGAGAACAAAATACCCATGAAAGGAGTTGCAGAGACAAACTATGGATCAGAGACTGAAACAAGGACAATCCAGAGACTGTTCCACCTGGGATTCCTTTCCATACTCAGTCTTCAAACCCAGACACTATTGTGGATGTCAGCAAGTACTGGCTGACAGGAGCCTGATATAGCTGCCTCCTGAGAGGCTCTGACAGTGCCCGACTAATGCAGAAGTAGAGACTCACAACCATCCATTGGACTGAGCATAGGGTCCCCAATGAAAGAGCTAGAGAAAGGACCCAAGGAGCTAAAGGGTTTGCAGTCCCTTAGGACAAACAACAATATGAACTAACTAGTACCCTCAGAGCTCCCAGGGACTAAACCATCAACCAATGAGCAAATATGGTGGGACTCATGGCTCCAGTAACATATGTATAGCAGAGGATGGCCTAGTCAGTCATCAATGGGAAGAGAGGCCCTTGGTCCTGTGAAGGTTTATGCTCCAGTGTAGGGGAATGCCAGGGATAGGAAGTGGGAGATTGTGGGTTGGTGAGTTGGATGGGGGAGGAAACAGTTTGTTTTTTGTTTTTGTTTTTTATATTTTTTCAGAAGGGTAACGAGGAGAGGAGATATCATTTGAAATGTAAATAAAGAAAATATCTAATAAGAAAAAAGAAAAATTTAAAAAAAAAAGAAAATTGAATAGATACTGACAGCAGAGAAGAATGAGGGCCCTTCAAAGTTCTGAGGTTGTATCCTTAAGGATAGAAATATGGAGTTGAACTAGGTGATGTGGCACTCACTGGTGTAGGGGTTCATAAGGAGTTTCAATGATGAAGTGCATGTGAAGTAGTAAATGGTTGTGAAGAGTCACCACGGCTTTCATTAGAGTCGACAACCAGAGAAGTACTGTTACAAAGAATGAGCTTTGCTCTTTATTTATGTAACAGCTAGATTATGGGAGAAGGTAGAAAGACAAATCTTACAACATGGAAAAGCACTGCTGAGACACTGTGACAGGACAGTTTTGTCCTGTAGACAAGAGTTGGGCGACATTTTTCTTTTACTCAGATAATCTGAAAGGTAGATCTGAGGGCTTAGAAAAGGAAGTGGATCCACACAAACCTGGTACTGCAAGCTTTTCGAGTCTGCAAAGGCATCAAGAATATCAAGAAAAAAAATTACCAAGAAGATATATACAGGAAAGTTTGTATGTTAATTCCTTCATTTAAGTAATGATAAAACACACTCAATATGTTAGTGGGCTTTATGTTTGTACAATTGTCTGTTTCCTCCTTTCAACCTCCAATCAAGGTGAAGAAGGTTAAATGTGCATTCAATTGGTACTGAGAAATCACAAGGGTAGGCTAAGAAAACATATGCTGTGGTTTTTAACAATACTTTTATATTTTCACATAAATCTGCCTTTATATCTTCATAAAAATGGCTGGGAAGGTGGCCAAGTATGAAATATACTTGTCATTCAAGATAAAGGATACAAGTTTAGATCTACAGAACCTACATCGGTGCTGGTTGAGCATGGTGGCCTATCTGTAATTCTAGAGTTTGGAAGGAGGAGGAGACATGGAATCCCTAGAGCACACTGATTAGTTACAGTGGCCACACTAAAGAGCTCTGTGTTCAACTAAGAGATGATGACTCAATACAGAAGGTGTATAGGGATCAAGCAAGAGTCTCAATATCAGCTTCAGGTGTCCATATGCACACACAAGTTTACATGTAAGTGTATGAATTCACACATGCATCCCAGACATGTACAAACACACATAAACATCGATAGGCACACCTACAACATAGACATATTAATAAAAAGAAGTGTCCAGTAAATACTGTTGGTAAATGTATGATATTATTGATGAATGGCTAAATTTTTTCAAATTAGTGACCTATTTCATACTATTTCCTGTTAGATCTATCAGGATAGTTACTTGTTTAAGGTTTCTAGTTTCATACCAATAAACTGTTCAGGTTAATTACCCATTTTATACTTGTTACCTGTTTCAGCTTAACTGTTTTAGGTTAGCTACCCTTTTTTATATAAGTTACTTATTTAAAACTAGTAATGTCTCATACTACCAGTGGTTATCTATTCCATGTAATTGATCACTCCACACTAGTTACCTGATTACCTGTTAGTCATCTACTTCAGATCAGTCAATTGTTTGTGTTTAGCTGCTCTCTTCATGTGGCTATTGGTTACCCACTATAGCCTAGTTAATTATTTGACGCCAGTTACCTGCTTCAGTTTAGTTAAATACTCCACACCGGTTACCTGTCTCAGGGAGTGTGCTGACGTTACATCTGCTTTCATTGCCTTCACCAACTGAGGTTGACGCTCTTACTTCAAAGATGTATGATGTATTGGCAAGAAGTTTTGTGAACGTGTACATGGGGTATCTGGGGGAGACTTTTGTAGAATTCCCTTCAACTGTTATCATATACTGAATAATTATTCCATTTGCTTTTCTCGGTGGGTCCCACATCACTGATACTGACTGCCAGTCACGTGCCACACATTCTATATTCTGTACAGCATCTGGAACTTGAGCAGAAAACATTGGCTCAAAGTTAAAACTTATACACACATAGTAAATTATTCAACTATGTAGGCAAGAGATGAGATTTTGTGAACAAAGAAAAACTACAAATCTAGTATGTCAACTTTTTCAATGTATAAGTAATAAGTTCTTAACATAAATGACTGATGGACCATGTTCTCTACTATATTGCTAATGCTTAAAATATTTCGCATTTAATGGAATGCTTTCCCAGGTCCAACCATACTACACATTCTCATAATCTCAGAAACACGTTGGCCTCAAACCTAGGCAATCACAGATGCCAGCTTTCTTTTTTAAATTTTTTTCTTTACTTTTTTTAATTGAATATTTTATTTATTTACATTTCAAATGTTATCCCTTCTTCTGAAAACCCCTATCTCATCCTCCCATCCCCTGCTTCTATGAGGGTGCTCACCCACCCATCCACCCACTCCCGCCTCCCTACCTTCACATTCCCCTACACTGAGGCATCTTGCTTCTCAGGGCCAAGGGCCTCTCCTCCCATTGATGTGCAACAAAGGCCATCCTCTACTACTTATGTGGCTAGGGCCATGGGTCCCTCCATATGCACTCTTTGATTGGTGATTTAGTTTCTGGAAGCTCTTGGGGGTCTGGTTGGTTGACATTGTTGTTCTTCCTATGGGTTGCAAACCTCTTCAGCTTCTTCAGTCCTTTCCCTAACTCCTCCATTGGGGACCCCATGCTCAGTCCAATTGTTAGCTCTGAGTACCTGCCTATATATTTGTAAGGTTCTGACAGAACCTTTCAGGAGACAGCTATATCAGGCTCCTGTCAGCAAGCACTTCTTGGCATCTGCAATAGTTCCTGAGCTTGCTGTCTGTATATGGGATGGATCCCCAGGTGGGGCAGTCTCTCAAAACAACCCTGAAATTCCACCTCACACCAATTATAATGGCTAAGATCAAAAACTCAGGTGACAGCAGATGCTGCCAAGGATGTAGAGAAAGAGGAACACTCCTCCATTGTTGGTGAGATTGCAAGCTGGTACAACCACTGTGGAAATCAGTCTGGCGGTTCCTCAGAAAATTGGACATAGTACTACCTGAGGACCCAGCTATACCACTCCTGGGCATATACCCAGAAGATGTTCCAACATGTAATAAGGATACATGCTCCACTATGTTCATAGCAGCCTTATTTATAATAGCCAGAAGCTGGAAACAACCCAGATGTCCTTCAACAGAGGAATGGATACAGATGTCAGCTTTCTTAATCATGACTGTGAAACCTTCTCCATACTTATTACTGAACATTTTGCAACAAAAATGGCCTACCATTGTTCCAAGCCCAGCAGTATTAGAAAGCAAAGCAGATGTGTTTTATTGGAGTTCTTTGAAAGAACACGGACTATTTTAGAAGCTGTTGAAAGGATTGCTTAAAGGCTCTCAGATTTTTCTACTAGAACATTTCTCAATCTGCTTGATAATAACTTCTGTCCTCTGAGGTCCATTCTACATAATTGACATGAATGAAGAGCAATATGCCATCCATGAACATGATTATATGTCATAGACACTGGCCACTTTCCAAGACAATACCCAATAATGTCCCTTAGTTTTAATGTAGTAGCATAACTTCATTGGTATGGTAAAAGGAAGATAGTATGGAAAAACAACCATCTGGTTAATTCACAGATTAGAAACTGTTCACAGCAGAACAAAGAGAAGTTCCTATCATGAAAATGTGATTTAAAGAAGACTCAAGAAATCTGTAGCTTCCCAACAATCTTTCTCTGAACCTATATGTATCTCTCTCTTATCAACCTTTCTTCTGTAGGATGAATACATCAATGCAGAAAGACAATACTAAGATGTGTCTGACATATGCAAATCAAAGGTTTAGGAAATGTCTACTTAACTGAGTATATGAATCCTCGAAACAAATAATAAAACAATATATGAACATGAAAATTTTCTAATACTTTCCTAGTCCAAGCATTATGTTTTGTGGTATAACTTTATGTTATTGCTAGAAATATTAGTTTATGGAGTAGTTTGTGTATGATAATCCTCAACTTTTATTAATTTTGTATGAGTAATATTAAATATTTTATAGGTTCAAAATCTTTAGATATTTTCCTTCACAATGATGCATACTCCCTCTAGTCACCGCTATCAGCTCCTACCAAGAACAAAGATGGTGTTCCAGTTGGGTTAGTTACTAAGTTTTGAAGGCACATTCTACCTATTCTGTCTGGATCATGGCTCCTTCTTGCAAAGAAGGGCATATTTATAATAATATTCATACAGAATTTACTGCATGAAAAATGCTCTAATAAGTAAAATCCAATGGATCTTTTCAAATATTTAAACCATTCCTGCAACAGATGTAGCTAATGTGTGTTTTTCAGTTGAAGGTAGAAAGCTCAGAGGAGTCCTGAGTCCTTGTCAAGGTTACACAACCTCCAAGCTATGGAGCTCAGATTCTAATTCAGACACTGATTGCACAGCTTGAACCTTATCCACTATAATACTAGGGATTTGACTTGTCTGTGGGCATGCTGGGAAAGAGAATCTCAAGTGTCTGTAAGTTCATGGGAAAATTACTGACTTAGCATCATTAGCATCCAGTCTCAGTGTGGATTTTCATTAATAAAAGTATATTCAGAGCTGCTGTGAACTGATAAGAAAAAGAAATTTTCAGCCATTCACTAATCATTGTTAAAAAGATAAAAAAGGAAGAGGAATATCTTTAAATATATGACCTAGTTAGTAAAACAAAAGAGGCATGTTTAACCTGCCATTAAGTAATTCATAAATGAGAACTATTCATGGCCTACACAATTGTGTGGCCCGCACAATTATGCTGCAATAGTTCAGTTGTTGCAAAAGCAACTAGCTAGCAGCCTTATTAGTCCTTCATTTTACAAGGGGATTCTCTGAAGTAGAAGAGGCAACACTGACTCCTGCTTCTCAAATCTTCCAGCTCACCTTCCTGAAGAAACAAAAAATCATTGTCACAATTCATGAAAATTTTAATGGTTGCATTGAAAGTGACCTATAGGGCATTTCCTTCTCTTTGAAGCCCCACAAAAATGAAGTCCAACCTTGTAACTTCCTTAAAAAACTAGCCTTTAACTTTGTCCTCAGTTCTAAAGGAAATGTTGTATTTAAATATATATGATTTTGGATATATCGCAGCCTAACCTTCAACACTAGAATTCAATTTCCCTTTGAGAAAATGCTAGTGGCATTTTATTAAATGGAGAGGGACAGTGAAAGTCTAAAATATGAGAGCAAACATTGCAGAGGCAGAAATTGTGACTAACCAGACTCCTGGGTTGTAAATTTCACCACATTACTAAACTGATTGCCATTTCCAACTTTGGTAAATGCAGACACACTAATCGAGTAAGTGCTCACAGGCTCCAGTCCAGCAAGTCTGACATCAGTCTGAAAACCTGAAATATTCTGAGAAGGAAAAAAATTCCTTAGTCACAAGGCATCTCCAAATACTTGTTTGTAATTAACAGGTACATTGGAATATCCTGCATACACTCCTTTTACATTTAACCTAGGAGTTGATGACTATGTATAATTAAAATAATTATTAACATTTTATACTTGTGGATATGATGGGCTTATGATACAAGGAGGAACTAGGTACCACTTTGGTCCTGAAGAACCTCATCATTTTTGTTTTTAAAGAATTTTTTTTTTTTTAGAATCATGTGCTTATTAATTTTCTTTCAACTTGCTAAGTTAAAATCTCATATTTAAATATGTTATGGCCAGCAAATAATATTCATTTTTCAAGCCACTTTCTTATGTTTCTATCAGTATGTCTGTATATGTTTACTTATCTATCAGCTCCACTATTATAGCCAGGGGAAAGAAAGTGATAGACGAAACACAATCTCTGTTCCACATAGAGATGCCAAACAATTCCTAAACTTCTATTGACAAAATATTTAGGAAAATGGGGGGGGGGGGGAAGCAAGGGATGATAGTTGACCAAAAAAGAATATGCATTCTTTTAGACAAATTTCCCATCAATAGTAAGATATTTTATGTGAAAATGTATTCTAATGAAAGTGAGAGGTCAAGCTAACACACTCACTCATGTGGAGGCTGTAACGGCCATGGAGTTAGATGGAAGTCAAAGGTCATCTTGTGAGAGTTCTCCCTCTCTTCTCACCAACTGGTTTTGGGACTCAGACTCACATGGCAGGTTTGGCAGCAAGAACTTTTACTAGCTGAGCCACTGAGCCATCCAAAGTCCTAAGTTACCCACACAGATATTAACTCTCAAGTCCAATTCAAAATCACCTCCATGGAAAGCAGGTATATTTGGGAACATATATACAGAGGCAGATGTGCATGCACTAACAATTAATGCGAAAGGAATTTATGAATTTGGAAGAGGGCAGAAGGCTGTATTGGAGGGTTTAGAGGAAGAACAGGTAGGTAGAAATGTAATTATAATCTCAAATTTATTTTTAAAAAGAAAATAATCTCTAGGAAGTGGCTAAATCTAGCAGGACATGTTTTCCCACCTCTTCATGTTTCACACTTACTATTTACAAATCATGTTGACAGAAGACCTGTAGATTACAAAAACTAAGACCATAGTAAACCATGGTCCTTGTCAGCAAGAAAACTTTGTATTAACTACTAAAAGTCTAAAACGTGTGTTTCTAATTAGAAATTAGGCACAATACAAATTCATTTTGATATTGATTCAGAAGAACTAGTGGGTAGGGAAATGGATGAACTTGAGAGTTCGATTATTCAATGTAATAAATTAGTTTATTGGCTGTTGGATACATTTACACAAAAGAAAGTCTTTTAAAAGCTTTTTACTGAATAAATGACTTCTTGTAGCATATCAGAGTGATCCAATTTTTCAATTGATGTCAATGTCCCAGTGTAGGCTGATGAGGTTTCAGTGACACCGGGGTGGCTCAAATGCTATTCTGTCTCCACAAGGCCACAGGCCATTGAGAACAGAAAAAGAATGAAACAACAGGACTACTAGAAGAAATTGAAGGGAAGTAATGATGAATGTATATAATAAAATCTATTTTGCAAATTCATGACATTTTCCAAAAAAATAAATTAAAATTGTCAATGAAAAAAAAAAAAAAAAAGAATGAAATGGAACGTAAACTGGTCCTGGCAGGGAAAGTTGATAGAACCATAAACACAGTATCAGGGAAAGCCAGACAAAGGGAAAATAGTCGACAAGGTAAACAAAATACTTAGGGGTGGGAGAGTGACTTGAGAGCAGATTGAAAGGAACTTGAAGGAAAATATATTCATCTAAAAAGATTGGAAAATAATGGCAAGCAGAAGTAATCAAATGTAGATTTTAAAGATCAAAGCCACTGGCTCAATACAAGTACTGGTCTGAGGCCATATGTAATAGAGGACTACCTTATCTGGCCTCAGTGGGAGAGAATGCCCTGTCCAGGGGACAGGGAACACCCTCTAAGAGGAAAGGGGAGGAGGGAGGAGGGAGGAGAGGGGAGAACTCTGGGAGGGAGTGGGAACATTTGGGATATAAATAAATGAAATAATTAATAGAAAAAACCCTACTTGCTCTAAAACTATATACTTAATATTTTCTGGCATAAAATTGTTGATTTGGTAGTAATGAAATATTAATGGAAAACATAATAGAAAAAAAAGAATGTTTAAAGATATTGAAATCATATTCAGGCAACAGTATATTGCTCTTTCATGCTCAAAGCTACCATGACATTAGAGGAAATTTTTTTTCTTTTCTTAATCTGTGCAATGATTGCTAATGAGTTTATGCCTGCAATTATTCAATGTGTTTTATATGGATTTACCCTGATTGCTAATGAGTTTATTATATGCCTGGAACTATTCAAAGAGTTTTATATAAATTTACCCTTATAATCTTCATTAATATATGAAGTTTTTTTATTCTAATTCTTCATTTGAAGGAAATAATCTTAAGAGGATAAGAAACTTCTAGAAAGCATCAGTGTACATTTCCATGGAAATATTCAAACCAGGTCATTTGATGTCACCCTTCACTTTACTGTTCTGTTTAAAGTGTTTATATTAAAGATCATCATTCTATGATAATTAGGTCATATGTCTAATGAACATACAAGGTAATCTTAAGGGTGAGATTACTCCAAGAAACTTATTTCTTGTGAATAAGCTGTGAATATTTTCTACAGCTTATACAGGCAATCCAAAAGATATGAGTAAACTGAGCTTTGAATAGATAATAAGGGGCTACATGCTTTTGGATTAATACAGGCTTTACAGTTCTGGGAACTGGTCCACATTTAGGAAGTTACATAATACACAACCTTTCAGATAGTAAAATACCATATTAAGTTCCAGGAAGGGAGATATTGTTCCCGGTGACAGTGATAAGTAAATGAGCTATAATTGTTGTTCTTGATATTCTGTTCTTCACTTTGTAAGCTGCACATTCCAGAATGCTGATATACCATAAAAATAAATTACAAAGTCTACAGTGTTTAATATTTACTATGTATTTTGCATTCTTCTTGCAAATAAAATATCCCAGGACTTCTTTTGATATCATAAAAGAAAGATAACTTTCTTAAAAACAATACTAATTGTAACATACTTTGGCAATCAAATGCTAGTACTCATGGACTAAGTTTCAGATACATTGTTCTATTGGATCTTTGCATGATAACACTGACTTTACATCCTAAAAAAAGAAAAAAAAAAGAAAAGAAAATTGGAAGAAAAAAGAAATAATGAAGATTACAAATAGATCAAAACAAAAGATAGAGAATAAAAATTTGTTATAGAATACCAGGTGGTATAATAACACACACAATCTAGAAAGATTACCACAAGAACAGTGTAAATGTTTTAATGACAAAGTTAAAAAGATTCATTTGATATTTATTTTTCCAATAAAAGAACTATATCATGTACTAGGTTTTAAATAACCCTCACAACAAGCCAAACAGTGCAATTAGTTCATAAAATATTCTAGAAGTACTCAGTTTTTATATCTGACAAAAGCCTCCCTATATTTTCCAGGAACATCCCATATTTCAGGAAAATGGATTTTAAAATAAATATTATCATTGTTCAATTAATTGTGGCGCTTGGGGACAAATCCAGAGCTTTGTATACAAGAGGCAGATACCTTATCACTGAGCTATTTCTCTTAAAACTCCCCTTGATTAAATCAGCAACTCATTTTTTTCCTGCAGCTCAAAACATTTTAATGTTTTAACTCAGTTTCTGAAATAAATATATGCTGTTATAACCAACCTACCTTATAAAATACAGTATCAGTCTCATGCTCATGAATTTTAAAGCTATATACTTTAACAATACCGCCAGGAAGAGGACTTGGACTCCACGTCAGCCATACAAAATCTGAAGTGTAGTTGATTAAAGTCAAATTCTGGGGAGGTGCTAAAGGCGCTGCGGGAGAAACATATTATAAAACGTGTGTCCATAAGATGTGTAGCACAGAAATACTATCTTGATTCTAGTTGCTCCAAGAAACTAATTCAGAAAGAATTTTTAAAAAATAACCATACATGGTAATTCTAGAAACAACTACCATAAGTAATGCTACCCTGATATCTACAACTCCACGTTTCAAAATAGCTTTAAATAGAACAGGTAATTCTGAAGCTTGAACTGGAGAAAAAGGAGAAGGAAAAAGGGTCAGCAAAGCAGGCGAATGACCGTAAGTTGGCTACAAACAGAAGATCTAATGGTCTTCATTGTGCAGGCTCTTCCTCAGATACAAAGAGCACAGGCTGAAGAGAGAAGTCACTGGAAGCGGCATATTTTCTGGCTTACCTGACTCATCTGTGTAAAAGAAAAGAATACTGGAAGGACCGAGTCCTTTGAGAGTTCTTGCAGCAGCAAAAAAACTATATAAAGTAAATGGCGAGAGTTCTTCCAGTACTATCTGGTTACCGGAAGTGACGAAAGTGTGGTTGGCGTGGGGTCCTTGTAAAGTTAAATGGTAACTTAGTATTGCACCGTTTGGCTTTAATGGGGGATCCCACGATAAGAGAATGGAGGTAGAAGAAAGATTTTTAAAAGTGTTGATGATTGGTGGAGTGTCTGGAACTATAAAAGAAAAACAGAATGTTAATGAGACAAAAAAATTTTCATTAGTAAAGACATTTCGAATATAATTGGACTTAATTTTATAAGTAGGCTGTTTTTATTTTAAGTCACTTAGAACCTACCATGTCTATTGAAAAGATAATTACTTGAGAAAATGATTATAAGTACTGTTTTTTTAAAAGCAATATAAACAAAGAGCAATAATAATTTCCATAAGCAATAGCGGGTTCTTTCGTACCGTCTTCTTCAGTTTTGATCTGTAGCTGGGCCGTATAGGTCTCAGAGAATCCCTTTTCTGTTGATGGAGTGATTTTAAATATATAGTCAGTATATTTTTCCAGATTATCAAAATATATGCTGTTTTCATGTGTAATCAGAGGTGGTCTCATGGGCCGCGGGGGAGTCCGCTGTAAATTCAGCGAAACATAGTAGAAGACGAGGCCATTTGGTTGAGATGGTGGCGTCCAGCTCACATTTATTGCAGTTGATGAAATGGACTCAAAAGTCAGGTTTCCAACACAACCTTCAGGTACTGAGGTAGGTAGTGATCAGAACACAAAAGTTGCCAGTTATCCCAGCTATCCAGTTTATAAATTGAATGTAATTACTAAAACACCATCACTAGCTCTTACTGGTACATTATTTAAATGAAGATAAATACATATCCATATGAGTATAAAATCATTCCAAATAATGGTCATCCTTAACACATGCAAGAATTATGTTGCTATTATATTCTCCTAACTTTCCTTTCTTAGCATAGAGGGATCACATATATTTACATGCAACACATATTTCTAAGTAGAATCAATAGTTTAGTAATTATCTAAATAATGTGTTTACTTTCCCCATTCCAAAGATTATCTTTATTGAATATACAGAGAATGATGCTCAAAGTACATAAGAGACCTGCTCAAAGTCATGTTTGTAGTAAGAATATTTAATGCTAAGCTTTTCTGATTTCCAGTAACTAGATGTCTCTAGCCAACAAAACACCAACCCACATTTTTAATTTAAGAAATTATTCCACTTATGAAACTTTAATTTTCAGAGATCAAACTAGGCTGGATTTAAAATTGAAAGTCCCCAAAGATGCAATGCAAAGTAAATCGTTATTGCTTATGGCGTTTCAATTATAATTTGTAAACTATTATGGGTTGTAGCAGTCTTTGGGGAGATCTGTAATTAAAGAGTGTCTAAAATGATATTGACCACATTATGCTAAAAGTTTTTGTTATACATTCATCAACTGTATAGTTTCACATGACAATTATATTCTGTGGGTGATCCTGTCCACTATTCAAGTTATTTTTGCCAAGAACAAGCAGGTTTTTTCATGTATATATTGGTAAATTAATGAGTTTTCCAAGAGTAAATATTGAGATTTAACTCAGTAGAATCTAAGTCACGGTCATTTCTCAATAAGATGGCTCAGCAGTTAAGAGCACTTGCTGCTCATGCAGAGGACCTGAGTTCAGTTCCCCGAAACCATATGATGGCTCACAAACTTCTGTAACTCCAGTTGTGGGGAACAGGGGTTCCATGTCCTTTTCTGGCCTCAACTCCAATCACCCAATGCACTCACATACATGCAGGCAAAACCCCCATACACAAAATAAACAAATCTTTAATATTAAACAAAGAAGAAGCAGAAGCCACATGGGAAAATGGGCAGCAATCCACTTTCCATTGCATTCTGAAAACTGAAACTGAAATAAACAAAAAATTGTATCAAACATTTAAATAGACATCATAGATTTGTGAATGTTCAGCATGAACAGGATTATGAAGAAGCTGTCTACAAAAAATTCTTTTAATTAAAACAGATATTTTGTTATGTTTGACACAAACACAATAAAAAATTCGTTCACAAATTCCTGTGTGTATTTAAATCAGAAAAGAAAATTAGATGCTGGAGATTCATTTAAAGCAACTTCAGAAACAAATGAGCAGGCATATGACACAGGTCATCCAGGCTTGCCGAAGTATTGTTCCCTGTTCCTGTAACATCTCTCGGAGCAACAGAATCAGTAAGATTTTAATGAATAGGTAATATAAAAGCCAGTGTTGAGCCTGTCTATTATTTAACAATTATTTTTTTTTATCAAGGACAAGCAAAGTATTCTCTTATCATGCTTGTGTTAGCCAATTTATGACTTTCTTCTATCTACAAATGTTTAAATGTTACTAGAAGATATGGTGGACAGAAAATGTGGTACCTCTTCTATAGGATGCTGTAATAGAACAGAATGGTAATTGAGTTTTAGTGAACATTAGATGTGAAGTCATAGAAAAAACACTGGACTTCAAAGTGCTAATAAGAACCCTCCAGTGGAGAACTCTCAGCTCACAGCACAGTGTTAACATCTATCATCATCAGCCCTGTGAAAATGATATAGTAGGAAAAAGTAGAATAAACTGAAATAGTTGTAAGAGTTTAAAACACATTTAAGCTCCTAGGAGAAGTAGTTAAATATGTCAAACAGATTTCAATATCAGTGCAAACAAATAGATAGAAGTTCCTGACATAACTATTAGATTTTCATTTTTTTCTGATTAAAGATAAAGACATGTTCATTTACATACTGTCTTGGTCTGTGTAGACATGAATTATGTCACTGCTTTTATTCCCATTTCCAACTGAAGTACTTGCTGTTAGCCAAAATGTATAGTAGCTAAATATTGCCAGTTGAGATATCCTTGCAGACACTGTCACATTGCCAGACTCCTTGGTTACTTCAAGAAGTGTAAAATTCTGAAAGATAAACATATTATTTTAATAATTCAGAGTGTTTTAGTATTCAGATGTTGCAAAAATAGTTATTGACCAAAAACGGCTATCATTTTAATATATTAATTCTTAGGAGAAACAACATAAAGTGATGTTATCATAAAAACTTAACTGGAATTATGTGTGTTCTAAAAAGGGGAATAGATGGTCGCGGTTTTTCTTACCAGATTAATACATAAAATATTAAAGAGAAAAAGTCCTGAGCTTTGGACAACAGAAAATATCAAATGGCCAAGAGAGAACTCCATAGGTACGCTGACTGAGCCTGAATTTCCCTTTGAAATTTTCAGATATTTTTATGAAGTGTTGGATATTATTCCAACATTTTGAAAAAAAATTAAAACAGCTTTACACTTTCTTCTTCTCATTAATAAAAAAGGTGAGGAAGTATTTGCCTTATCTACAAATTCAAGTCATTACAATTATTCATTTCCAGTGGCTCTTTATAGTGAAAAAAAATCAGTTACTACCCTTTTTTGGTTTTGGTTTTGTTATTTTTTCAAGACAGGGTTTCTCTGTGTAGCCCTGGCTGTCCTGGAATTCACTCTGTAGACCAGGCTGGCCTTGAACTCAGAAATCTGCCTGCCTCTGCCTCCCAAGTGCTGGGATTAAAGGCGTATGCCACCACTACCCAGCTTGAGTTACTACACTCTTACAAACAACAAGATTCCCCCTTTTTTTTTTTTTCAGGATTTAAAGAATTTATGTCAGAGTTTCCTTTCTGGACAATTAAAAACAATTAAAATTACACACACACACACATACATACACACACACATTTCAAACAAAAATAATTCTAAAATAAGGAAAAATAATTTTAAATAAAAACACAGCTAAGAATGACATGCAGCTGACTATGACTATTTTGTGGGTTCTTCTTTCTTCCACCATTCTCCACCCCTATTTTTCCTTTATTTCCCCCTCCCAAGACTACATAAGAGAGAAAAATCCAGAAAGGAAAAGAAAGAGGTCACTGAATAAAGTCAAGGGGCCCAAGTGGGGCCACATTATTATTAGTTCCTGCTGATTAGGGAAGTCAGTTCCTTGGAGCAAGTTTGATCTTTACCATCACAATATCTACTTACTTCTTTTTCTTCTTTGCTCATGAATACTTAACAAACCATGACCAATAGCAACCAACAACAACCAATAACCACACCACACCACACCTCTCAGGCTCCCTAGCATTTTATAGATCTTCTGATAAGATCCCCAAAATTTCAAATGTCACACAATTGCCACACAATCACAGAAACTATCTGCAGCTTGCAAAATCAAGCCCCTGCCAAACCCTGAGGCAAATCTTACTCCACTGCTGTGGACAATCTAAAGCAGACCAACATCCCACATCTGGGATTAAAACAAAATCACATTCTTATAGTATTTCTTTGTTTTTAAAAGAAACAAAACTCCAAGATTCTCACCACATTGATGCATCTAGTAATGTCAGCACTTGGAGGATTGAATAAAGGGGAAGGTCCTAGTTCAAGATCAGTTTCCACTACATAGTGACTTTCAAGAAGCCTGAGCTACATGAAACCCTGTCTCAATACTTTTATAAGAATGTTTGTGTACGATGAGAAAAATGCACCATACAATGTACACAAATCACTTTAAATCCTATATACATGACTGGACCAATATTTAATCTCAAAGGTTCTCCCCCCTTAACAATAAAATAGAAACAACTATCCCCACTTTATAGAGAGTTATGGAGGGTTACTCTTCAATGATACACACAAATTAATACTGTGCTTAATCACAATAAAAGTAAGAATAATTTGCTTAAATAATTAACATAGGATACTCTACTTGATTAAGTTTATACTTAAGATGATTCTACAATTTGTCAAGTTCAGTACATTTTTTGTGGGATTTAAAAAAAAAAAACATTATCTGTCAGTACAATCAAAGATTTGCTTTGATTTTGTGGTGTCTTTTTTGAGAGTAGACTTGTTAAAGCCATGTAACAATTTCTCAGAAAATGTGATATATGAGCTTGGATACCTTCCAATACCTCAACTTTACAGATAGAATAGCTGGCTTATAGAAGCAACACTTACAAGTATTAATTACTGGAAGATTATTTGAATGGATTTTAGAGTAGTTTTTGGGAACAGAATTTATTCTAATTATCTAAAATCATCACAAATAAGTAATTATTTTGAATCACCAAAAGATCATTCCTGTTGGGCGTATGACTTAGCGTGCACAGACACGAAACAAAGTCATAAAATCCTAGACTTTATCCAGGTGAATGTTCCATTTATTTTCTCACCTCACATTTTTATTTTTGGCTTATAATGTCTTTTGGCTCCAATTATATAATAAAACCCTAATACCTCATTCATGGAAACATGGCCAAAAGGCACCTTATACATGCTTTCAGATTTTATTATCAGGAAACGTATTTTAGTACTTTTAAATAAATATGGCATTTTGTCAGTCATGTTATAAAAACCTGACACATGTTAGTGGGAACTGAATAAGAGGTAATTTCCCATACTAAGCACATTATGTGATGACTGAAGGAATTGAGGAGGATGATTGAAGAGTAGAAACATGCTTGAAGTCCTCAAGAAAGCACAGAAAGGCAGCTTCAGTTCACGCTCAAATGCTTTTGAATTCTAAGTACTGAAAATTTTGGTTCATGGCAACGATTTTATGTTATTTCAATTAAAATATTTATTGATCATCAAACATATGCATAAAACCATTCCAGGAACATAGAATGGAAATGTTATATGTCCCACTTTTCCCTTCGCTATAACAGAAGGATCCTAAGACTTGGATCAGATGTCTAGAATAGGAGGCAAATAAAACATGTTAAGTGTGGGGGTGTTTTCACAAAGTCCCATGGGGAGGAGAAAGTGGAAGATAAAAGACATAGACATAATCTGCTACGTAATTTTCCACTCCAAGTATTTTTTATATCAATTCAAAAAACAACAGATAGAGAAGATATGCTACTTTGAACATTAGTTTTAGGAGTGCACTAAAGCCTGAGGGAATGTCAACCAACATGAGACTGTACTTCTGAAATGTTTTGATATCATTAGCCTGGGCCCTCCTGCAGCTGTCTCACTTAAAAGCATTCTTAAGATTACTTAATAGGAGATAACCTGTTCTAAGACAGACGAGTTGAAAATGGGTTCATGCCAAATACTCAGGTACGAACACATAGGTTTAGAAGACCCTGCTGACATAGCTAGATGTTCAAACAGAAGGTGCAGTTATAGACAGTGAGAACCAAACTGTAATTGTACCCCAATGGCAAGGAAATTGGATAGAAGCAAAACCATTGCTAAGATTTCAAACTACATGATTATGGGATGCTTTTTTTTTTAAATGGATATAAATGGAAGATCTTCAAGTTGAACATCTTTCATGGTAAGGAGAAATAATGTTAAGTCTATCAGGGACTCGATGATAAGAAATAGTTGCCTTCCTTCTTATCAGCTTTCAAAAAGAGACAGAAGATCTGCTTGGGTTATAGAGAAAAGACAGACCTTTCTTTTGATCTTCATCCTTAAGGCATTTGTGTAGAACATCTCTGTCTGTAATTACATGTATATCTGTACTTAAATATCTTTTATAAAGTAGTCTTCTTATTAGGTACAAAGTTATATCATTCCATTTAGAGGACAGAACTGACCTGGTGTCTGGACATTGGGTTCTGATGCCTTTGGCTGAGATGGTTTCCAAAGCTCTTCACTTGTCGAGTTCCTCAGTGGCCCATACTCAGCTACAGATGAACTCAGCAAGGCATACTATAGCCTAGTCTTAGAGACTGTCAATCAGAAGTCCTGATTCTGATTAAGCTAACATCCTAAACAACAAATGGAACTGGACCATTCCAAAGTATCTCCCATCTTCTTTTAATTAGGCCGACACCCAGAAATAAGAATTTACAGTCACAATCGATTCAGTGAGGCATTTTGTAAATTACATAATTTCCTTTAAATTCCTGTTTCCCAGATGATATTTGAACTCCCTGTCTTTGACTAAATCACACTTCTCTTCTTTTCTTTTTTAATATATTAAAATCTGAAAATTTTTAATCTAGAGAAATAATATAACAATTTTGGGCAAAACTGAAAACATTACTCTAATTTAAATTAGTCTTGGCTTTTTCAGTACTTCTATGTTCATATCCCAGATAATTCCTCTTTACAAACTATAGTCCCATGACCTACATATTGCAGACTAATAATGATATGCTCACTGGTCTTTTTTATATCTGGTGATAAGCATTAATAATGGCGTTGTGACTATAAAAACTCTCTCCTCAAAGATAAAAATATTTCAGTTGAAGAAAAAATACTATAATCTAAATATTTGTCTTTGTAAGCACCAAAATAAATGCATGTAGTCCTGAGCCCTCTTCAATGTAACCTCACTTTCAACAGATACCCTTACAGAAAAGCGCAAACAACTGAAATGTGCAGTTGTGGAGGCCACACCCAATGGATATAGCAAAATGGGTGAAGATTGTAAGAGCTAGAGAATCACAAAAGTTTGCTATAAGATTGTGTCTCTTAGTAATGTAAGAAGGTATATATTCTCATAGTCTCTTCCACATGACTGCCTAAATGTGAGCTGAACGAGGAAAATATCAACAAGCATGCCAAAGTGGATCAGGAAAGTCTGTAAGGCCCCAACCCTACGTAGAGAATGACAGGAAACTAAGCAATGCAGAAGATGGGAGAAACAGTCTTCTCTAGGGAAGAGCATACCAATTAGTTATCTACATCAAGTAATCAGCCCTGAAAATATACATACAAGTAACAATATACAGACTGAGCCAATTACGTTTATGAATTAGGAGTATATACATATAACTCAGATAGATAGATAGATAGATAGATAGATAGATAGATAGATAGATAGA
>JADRCD010126986.1:3059-16819 GCA_019843815.1 Montemys delectorum | reverse complement strand
ACACACACACACACACACACACACACACTGAAAAAGTGTTTAAATTTAAAAAGACTTCATGACATAGAAGGGCTTCTCTATAATTTTGAAACTTGCTGTAAGCTACAGTAATTCCTAAATGGAAGGTAAGTGAGCAAATAAAACATGCGAACAGGCATTACTCCTGTACAGGTGAGAGTGTGGCTATTAGGCACACGAGGAAATAACCAATATCAAACGTACCGGGGAGGGGCTGGAGAGGTGGCTCAGAGGTTAAGATTACTGACTGCTCTTCCAGACAACCTTATTCTTGGGAACAAAATTTGGTTCTCAATAGCCACATATCAACTCACAGAGATTTGTAACTCCAGTTCCAGGGGATCCGACGTGTTCTTTGGCCAAGGGCACCAGGCATGCATAGATATACATGCAGACAAAATAATTCATTTTTAAAAAAGCATCAGGGAAATATAAATAGAAAACCACTTGATGCTTCATTAGGGCGGATACAATCAAAAGATGCTGACAATATCTAACATAGAGACATGAACCTCACACACTGAAGGAAGAAATGCAAAATAGTATAGCCTATTTGGAAATCAACTGGCCAATTTCTTGAAACGTTCAACTTGAATTTACCAGTCAATCTAACAATTTCACTGCTAGATGTCTACCCAAAAAAAAGCAGAATTACTTATGTCCACACTACGATATTTGCCCACAGGTTCCTAAGTCAAATTGGTCACACAGTGAAAACAAGTGAGCCTTGTGGCAGACGCCTTTACTCCAGAAGGAGGCAAAGGTGGGTGGGTCTGTGTGCTTAAAACCAGCTTGGTCTACAGAGAGCTTCTAGACATCCAGGGCTACACAGTGAGGCAAACAAACTATCCATCAATTAGTAAGCAGGTAAATGTGATCTATCTATATAGTGAATATAGTATAGTAACACTGAGAAAGTCCTCAGATTGTGTCCCAACAGATTGGATCATAAAAATTACTGTGAAAAGTAAAAAAGTTGATCAAAAAAATAAATAAATACATGTATAGGGCAAGGTATGGTGGTGACAAACACCTTTGATTCCAGTACTTAGGAGGCAGAGGCAAGCAGATTTCTCTACGTTCCAGGCCAGCCAAGGATACAAAATTTAAGGAAAAAAAAAAAACTAAATTAAAAACATATATGATTATAGATTACATTAAATGTCCATAGAAAACCAAAAGACAAGGCAGAAAGCCCCCAAAAGACTGCCTGAAACTGGAGCAGGCAAGACTAGCTGCAAATGGCAGAGGAAATCTCCACAGTGATAGAGATGTTTAAGCCTGAACTGTGGTGGTTGGTGGCTACACTCCTCTATAAATTTACTAAAAATCATGATACAACAAGTTAATCTTATGATATACAACCTACTTCTCAGTAAGGCTACAGAACACAAATAAAAGAGAGAGAAGGAACCAGCTCTAACTTTCTTCAGAGATAATGGGAAATAGAAACACTTACCGTAACTGAAGTTGGGCCTCCACTAAAAAGCACAAAAACTTCTGTCCACACAGGTCAGTCGTTATAAATACCTTGGAGGCTTGAGAATTTTTCTCTCTGAGGTAGACACATTATTAAACTGTCAGTATTAGTGCAAAAATCTACCTCAATAACTTAAAAATCTTTAGAAACATTTTACAAGAAAGCTAAATACTTCCTGACCAACCAATAACCAAGACACAAAACCTTTATGTTCTGTGTATGCGATAAACTATCACTTCTAAAACTAATCTCTCCACTTTCAGATTCCCTCCTTTATCCAGCATATCCTTTCTCTCTATGGACAATGCTTCCGCTATTTGAGTATAGCCTACTCAAGTGCTCTCACATTAGGCCTTAGACTAGACTACAGCATAAAGGGCTTAAAGGCAGGGCTGGGAAGATGGTGCCAACCAGTAGGCACTTGCCATGCAAATGTGAGGATTGGAGTTTGAATTCCCAGAACCCAAATAAATATCGGTGAGTATGCAGTACAAGTACTCAGTACTTGGAAAGCAGAGACAAAGGGTCTCCAGAGCAGGATGGTTAGCCTAGCCAGACCAGTCAACTCTGGATTCAATTAAAAGACTTTGCTTCAAAGATGGTGGTGGCCCACGCCTTTAATCCCAGCACTTGGGAGGCAGAGGCAGGAGGATTTCTGAGTTTGAGGCCAGCCTGATCTACAGACGGAGTTCCAGGACAGCCAGGGCTACACAGAGAAACCCTGTCTCAAAAAAAAAAAAAAGACTTTGCTTCAATAAATAAGGTATAAAAAAATGAAGGAAGACTCCTGATGTCAAATCCAGACCTTCACATGTACATACAGTGCAACTATACAGGCAAGCAAACACACACTCACACACACACACACACACACACACACACACACCATGGGGGGTTTGGGAGAAAAAAAAAATCAAGGGATAAGAGTGGTTTTTTTTTTCTTTTTTTATCTAATCATATAACCATTTTTACTCACAGTGATGGTTAGGGTTATGTGGCTAGGTAAAAAAAAAAAAAAAAAAAACTCATCTTTTATATATACAAAGTGACAAATTTGGGTGAAATTCAGAGACTACTTTTCATTACAAAGTTGAGAGACTATAAAACACCCTTAGGCAGCACCTCAAAAGCATTCTCTAAGTCTGTGCTCACTGCTGCTCCTCCCATTAGCCTGCTGTACCACGCTTCCCTACCACTCCTCAACCTAAGGTAAGTGAGCTGACTATTGTCAACATACCTCCCGAGGTCAAAAGTCAGGGCCAAGCAGCACCAGGCCTGGAAACACTAGCACTACTTCCTTCTTGAAATGCCTGCGTTATGATGTCCCTGTTGCTACTCTCACTTGATGTTACTTCCTCTCTCTCCTCGGCTGCCTCCCAAGTCCCCGAGTCCTTAGCCTTTACCAACACCCAGCTTTAGCTTGTTAGGAAGTGACAGACTAACGTGAAGAGTGAGTAAATATTTAAAGACTGCCCAGGAAGAAAAGCTTACACTATACACATTGCCATCATCTAAGGAATCCACAATTAACAGAACCCCACAGCCCACCCCCCCCCCACCAGGGCCCTCAAGAGCTCAAGCTCAGTACACTCTTTAAATCCTAATTCACCTCTCTTGCTTCATCTCACCTACAAACTGTGCTGCTGATTGTTTTCTACGCACAAGGAAGCAGGCCCACAAAGCGATCACCCTCTCACACCTCTTCATTATCAGGCTGTCCCCTCCCATCACAAAGTAAAACAGGAACATCTGTGATTCACACTCTCTCTCTGAACTGCTCTCTGGATCACAGCATCCACTGTGCCCATCTTTCCCAAACCCTACCTGCAAAACAGTAAGTGCTCCAGGGTCACCACCTTTAGCTTTGTGTTGAACAGTCACTAACCTACACACAGTAGCGTGTGGCTAAATTAACAAATTATCAATGAGATCATAAAAAGATTAATTTCTCAAAAAGGAGAGCTGACATTTAACACAAAGATAAAGTTTACTAAAAATCGCTATAAAATCTCTAATTACTGAATCTACATCTGATGGGCCCACCTCAATTCAACCTGTCCCAGTCTCAAATTTATATGCTTAGTCGCCAGTTGATGAACTATCATCAGGGAAGGACTGGGAGTTGTATTTAGCCTTGTTGCAATGTGTCACTAGAAATGGTCTGTGAGGTTTCAAAATCCTCCTTCAGGCCCAGGTCTTGCTCCTCCTCCTGCTATCTATGATTCAGGATGTAAAGCTCTCAGCTACTATTCCAGCACCAGGCCTGTCTGCTTCACACCAACATGATAATGGACTGACCCTCTGAAAGTGTAAGGAAGCCCCCAATCAAATGCCTTCCTTTATAAGTTCTGCTACAGTCACGATGTGTTTTCACAGCAATAGAACTCTGACTATAACACTATAGAATTAGACCTTTTTACCCTAAAACTTCAAACATCTCAAACCTCAAAGATTACTATCTTTTTTTTTAAAGGTTCATTTCTTTAATATATGAGTACACCTTAGCTGTCTTCAGACACACCTGAAGGGGGCATCCGATCCCATTACAGATGGTTGTGAGTCACCATGTGGTTGCTAGGAATTGAACTCAGGGCCTCTGGAAGAGCAGTCAGTGCTCTTAACCACTGAGCCATCTCTCCAGCCCTAAAGATTACTATTTTAAAGAAATATTTGATGACAAAACATTTTTATGATCACTTTAATATCAATAATTTATTCTTCTAAAATTAAGGTGGTATAAATATCTATCTCTACATAGTTTATGTGTTAATATCCTACCTAATATTGAAGGATGCTTTAAAAAATTCACACATATTTGACAAGCACTCTACCACTGAGCTAAACCACAGACATAACACCAAACATCTTCCAAAAACACTAGTAATATTTTTCTTTGAACATAAAATTATATCCAGCAAACCTTATATTCGGAAGTGTCTCAGTCCATAAGTGGTCAATGCACAGCTCAGGAATAATTGGCTCTGTTTCTGGTGCCAAAAGTGAGTCACTGAAACTGCCACCCGGAGAGTGAGAAATGCTGTGTCTCTTTGGTGACTGATTGTGGCTTGAAAGGTTGAATCTTTGCACCCCTGAGAAAGAGTGCACACCTGAGGCAGGAGAGTGAGCACGACTGCAAGATAATCAGAGAGCAGACGGACGGACGTCACTATAAGCAGCTTGCCTTCTGACACGCCGACAACAGTCTCCACTCCTACACACAGGAAGCACTCAGGGCACATCCTACTGACATGCACATTTTCACAATTAAATAGCTATTTAAACAGTTTGTCCTAATGTGTTTTATGATAGCCTAAAACTTTATTTAGAAACTGTTAAAAGGCACTCATACCAGGCATAAGAGGCAAGGCTTTAATCTCATCACTCAAGAGACAGAGACAGGCAAATCTAGGCCAGCTTGATCTACATACTGAGTTCCAGGACAGCCAAGACTACAAAGAAAGGAAATACACACACACACACACACACACACACACACAAAATGAATATTTAAACCATATTTTCTGAAGAATAAACTCATTTTTCAGTTCAAATATACAGATATGAAAATTATTCATTATTCAAAAAGGTCTAAAGTATGTTGCTGTGCTTCCAGACATACACAAACTAGCAAAACTGTCCATACAGCATCATCCATGTACATTTATATCAATAAAAGGACATGTAAGTATACATATTAATTATGAAAAATAAAACAAAATTATAAATTAAGGTTTAAAAAGCTAACACAATATTTGTAGAATTAAATGTCCATCCAAATGCTGACCCCTCACGGGAGAGACAAATGAACGTTACAGCAGCATGAGCAGGTTCTGAATGTGATACAGGAAACTGAGGCACCATGATTTACAATTCCTAAAGTAGCCATAGCTGGGGTTCTGCCGGATCCCCCAAAAACTATCCAAGAGTTGTCAATAGAAACCTTAAATCCTTAAAACATAAGAGAGCTAAAATAGCAGCTATCTGCTGCTTCAGTTATCTTGTTTAAAACAAAGACAGACATCCACCTTAAAGCCGCCATGTTGGAAATGGAAGGTGACCGAGAGTGTAGACTGGGTGAAGAGGCTGAGCGACTCTGGCTGTGAATGGAGGAGTAATTCTGGAATGGCGAAGCCACAGGAGATTCGCCTTTGGAGAGGCTTCTGAGATGTGCTGTCAGGGAGCTGCTAGTAGCTGCATTCTGCAGGGTCCCTGCCTGCTCAGGGAACTTTAAAACAGCATTCTCTTCCTTAAGTCAAAGGAATGGGAAAAATAAGGAAACAATCAGGACACAGAGAAATTTGCTTGAAAGTACCTTGAAAATGCATGTAGGTGGCAGTTATTAAAGACAAAGGGCTTGTTCTTTACCAAAGAAACTCAACTGATCTCAAAAACGGTCAAGTGTTAAGGGTTCACTATCTGTGGTGGGAAGAAGCACAATCAGTCACCCTCACCTCTGGCTTTACCCTGCGGAGAGTCCACACAGAATGCACACCCTGAACAGCATCATAGGTCATTACAATGGAGGGGTCGATGTTCAGAAACACAATTTTCACTGCTGGATCTACAACATACTGCACCCGAGATGAGCCAAAAAGACCTAAAAATCAAAATGGAAATGACCAGGGACAGAATATCGAATTTATGCTCTTAAAAGAATTCTTTAAGAAGAATGTTCTCATTGTCCCTAAAAGGAAAGAGAACCAAGCCAATTAAAGCACAAGACTCATTCAGTGTTATATAACTGACAACAAATTTTAAATTGTCAACTTCCTTAAATGCATTAAACAAGACATAATGACTGTTCCACTCTGACACACATACAACTCAAATGTTGAAGATTTGTCCTGATTCATTATTAAATTCATCAGCCAGAGGCAAAGGGTATTTTTTTTGTTTTGGAGAAAGGGTTTCACTATGTAGCCCTGGCTGCCCTGGAACTCACTATTACACCAGGCTGGCCTCAAACTCAGAGATCCACCTGCCTCTGCCTCCCAAGTGCGGGAATTAAAGGCACACACCAAAACATCGAGCCAATAATCAACTTCTTTAGAAATTATAATTATTTGCTGGAAATGTCTGACTTGCCCACTGGTTTTACTCTGTCCTCTAAAAAACCCAGAAGTGGTAAAATTATTACAAATGAAGTTTTTCCAGCTGAGTCCAGTTATTTTTCTATAACATCACAAACTAAGTTCCATATCCTTGACAGTTTCATGCTCAGTTAAAATATTAGGAGGCAGGCGGATTTCAGAGTTCGAGGCCAGCCTGGTCTACAGAGTGAGTTCCAGGACAGCCAAGGCCACACAGAGAAACCCTGTCTCAAAAAAACAAACAAAAACAAAACAAAAAGGTAAAACATTAGGAAATGTAAAAAACATGATTATTCTTCAGAAATAAAAAAATTTTTATAAACAAATAATAAAACTATCCAAGCATGGTAGTACACACCTTTAATCTCAGCACTCGGAGAGGCAGTGGCAGGCAGATCTCTTGTGAATCTGAGGCCAGCCTGGAACTTTACATAGAGTTGAGAAGTCTACAGAGTGGGATCCTAAAGTCAGAGGGCTTTTCTTTTTAGGAGAGGGAGGAATGGGGCTAGAGACAGCGGGTCATCAAGAATGCCTGGTAATCTTGCAAAGGACCCAAGTTCAGTTTCTAGCACCTATGGTCAAGCAGCTTGCAACTACCTCTAACTTCATTCAGTCTCAAGGATCCAATTCAATCTCCTGGCCTCTGTGGACATCTGAACTCATGTGCACATCCCTACACCTGGGTACACACACACTAAAAATTATAATAAAATCTTTTAAGAGAGAGAGACAGAATCTTCCCGTGTTGCCCAGGCTGCCCCTAAAGTGCTAGTCTCAAACAATCCCCCTGCCTCAGCTTCCGAGTAGCTGTGACTATAGGTACATACCACCACAACCAATTTCTATCAAATTAGAATTTTACTGTGCTTATGTACTATGCTTACAGTTTTATATACTACTCATAACATCCTACATGATCAACAATCTTTTCTTTTTTTCTTTTTTGCTACAATCTTTCAAGAGAGCTTGTGTGATTTACTAGAACAGGACAGAAGCATGGTCTAGCCAGTGGCTACTGGACTCATGATCAGAAGATAACACCTCAGTAGTACTTGGAATGTACAAGGAAAATGACGAAAGACTCTAAATGCTCTTCTAGCCTTCAGCCTATTATTTGTAGATGCCTATTCATGTGTTATAAAACCTAAATTTAAAGCCAAGCATACAGCAATACTTTAGAAATAACTCAAAGTGCAAACCCCAGGAATCTTCAACAAATAATAAATTCAGCAATCAGGAACTATGAATGTTCCCTTCAAAAGAGAAAACTTGAGTTCATCCAAGTATCATTGATTTTTTTTTTTTTTTTTTTTTTTTTTTGGTTTTTTGAGACAGGGTTTCTCTGTGTAGCCCTGGTTGTCCTGGAACTCACTCTGTAGACCAGGCTGGCCTTGAACTCAGAAATCCATCTGCCTCTGCCTCCCAAGTGCTGGGGTTAAAGGCCACCACCGCCCGGCAACAAGTCACTTTTAAAATAGATTTTTTTACTTCATCCCTCCATCACTGCCCTCAACGTCAAAACAAGCTTACATAAAAAAATATAAAAGTGCACTTACTTCCCGATTTACAAACAAGTGGAGTTATTTCATCTAGTGGATGCAGCATGCTGAACATAGTAGGCAAAGGTTCTCTAGCAATAAACAAATACACAATCCATCACCAACAAGATAACTATGTGCACCTTGGTGCCAACGAGCAACTGCAAATCTACTGTTATCACTTGAACATGAAATGTCCACAGACACTTATGTTTGAACACTTGGTCCCCAACTGTAGCACTGCTTTAGGAGACTGTAGAGCCTTTGAGAAAATAGGGACTTAGGGTTACTGCCCAGCCTTGTTTCCAACCCCTCACTTCACTTCCTGGTCTGTCACACAGACCTCCCAACAAGAACTCTGCCACACCTTCCCTGAACAAAAGGGCTGAAATGTGAAGCAAAGGAAGCCCTCCCTCCCTCAATCAAGCATTCTATCACAGCTACCATCTCAAAAAGTAACCCTCTAAATTCCTCACATACTGTCTGTCAAGACATCCTCTGCTTAGTTCTAAAATCTTCTGTAATAATTGTATGCGTATACACATAGAGAAGGAAGCTGACTATGTCCAGGGGAAAATCTGCAAAGAGCAACCATCACATGATAGAATCCAGAGAATAACAATGGTTATGAGATAAGCCATTCCCTTCCAGGAGCCAAGAAATTTAGCCTCCTACACTTGTTCATAAATGGATACATTTTTTAAAAGAAGAGAAAAATACTTCAAGTAATTAAGTCTAAAATTTTCAGAAAGTTAAAGAGGAGAAGAATTGACTTTTCTATCAAGACAGAGATGAAAATCTGCAAACAGTTCTCACAGAGCGTGTGCTGCTGCACCCTGTGCTTGTTCTGCACCCTCCTCCTTTCAGTGGGCACACAGTCAATAGACATCCACCAATGACTGTGCACTTAATAGACACTGGGCCCCTGTGAGAGTCTGCAGAGATCCCGAGAGCTTACTAAGAACATTCTTGAAACAAGTAAGAAAATGAAAACTAAGAAAGTGATAATGATCTGTCCAAAGCAGTACAATGAAGACATGGCAGAGCTAAGAACAGAGTTCTGTCCTCCTTCAGCTACTGCTGAGTGCTACCTAGGAGAGGACAAAGCAATGGAGTGCTGAGTAAGTACTCACAGCCAAGCTCAAACTGGCACGAAAATGATGTAATACTTATGCTGTGACCATGGATATCTTCACCAGCCCAAACATTTAGGTTAACATGTTTACTTCAGAATCAACACTATAAAAGCCCAAGAAATAATATTCTGAACAGAATAAAATGAATACCTAGGTAGACTTGGAGGCACCTCATGTGAAGAACTGCTTCGTTCAAACAGCAAACCATATTTAGTGGCCCAAACGTTCGCCACCTATCAATAAGAAGGTGGGGCAACAGAAGTAAGAAAACTACGGTTTAAGCAAAAATCAGACAGAATAACAAAACATTCTCTTTGAATTTACTGAGAGCTTTCAAAGTAACATCACAAAATACAGCATTTCAAAATCTATGACTTTTAACAAGCAACTTTAAGACAAAACATCAAAACTGGGGCTGATGTCATCAACACAGTTTAACAGCCCTGAGCACTAAAAGATGATGTGATACAAAAAAGGCCAATACTATTCATATGCCTAATACAATAGAGCCAACGTGACTTTGTAAGCATCATTAAACTGACAAACATCTTATCCTTCATAAAATTTACTTCACTACAAAATATTTTGGTGGAAAGGATAGTCACATGGTGAACTAAAACTACTGAAATTCAGTTAAGTAAAAACTAACACCCTTGCCATAGAAGCCACCTACATAAAAATCTGTTACATATGATTTATGTTACATAAAGCACACACCAAAAACTTAAAGCACTGACTGTACCTGAAATGGTAAGGAAGCTATGTAATCCTTCCCGTCTATGCTATGCATGTTCATACATGAGCTCTGTAATATACATATGCATTTCTCTAGTTCATGGCTCTCTGAAAAGAAACAGTACAAGATTTATGGGTTGATTATTTTCCTGCACAACAGTTCAATCCAAACAGCAACAGTTCATCAATACATTATGCAAAATGTACTAAACCACTGTGATTAAGAGTTGCTTATAAATGTATCACACAGTAAGATAAATATTTAGAATCATGAGAAATAAAATTTCATAAAGAAACTTACTATAGATCTTTTCAGACTTATCCTGTGATATAATGAAGTCACACCACAATGCCTAAAATCAAAACAAAATGTTTGTCTAAGAAAATTACATCTAAATAATCATCCAAAAATCTAATGGCATCAGAAACAATATTTACATAGTTCATTTCCTCAGCTCTATACAGATGTATTTTTATACACATACATACATACACACACACACACACACACACACACACACACACAGTCATACATACAAACCATGGAAACAAACAAGAGTGACAAAAAGTAAGATTAGAACATTTAAATGCTACATATTCTAAGAAGACTTCTGTTTACAATTAAATCTTAAGAGAAAGGAAAATAAAATAATCAAAAGACTTAGTTGACACAAGTCTTGCAGTTACAGCTCCAACATCAGCTCAGGCTGTGCAAACCCTGCATCTTACAAAAGCAAGGATTATGGGAGAGCTTAAGTGATTCAGCAGATCTCAGACTCTATGCTCACATTAAAAGAATGTTTAGAAAAGTTTCCTGGGGCTAGAGCAAGCGGGCCCAGAGTGAGCAGGGGTCAGAGGGAACAGGAGAAAGGGAAGGGGAAAAAAGGAAAGAAAAAAAAAAAAGAATAAAGTTTCCCCTATTAAAACCACTAAACTGAACACTTAAAAATGGTGTACAGCATAAATTTTATGATGTGTGTATACAGTCTGCCACAATCCTAAAAATATTAAAATGCTACTAAATAATTTTAATTTAAAAACTAAAGAGGCTCTCTTTTTGTTTGCTTCTGAGAGAGAATCTCACTCTGTAACCCTTCCTAGCCTGGAACTCAATATGTAGATAAGGCTGCCTCAAACAGATTCACCGGCCTCTGCCTCCTAAGTACTGAGATGAAAGGTGTCCACCACCATGCCCAGCTAAAGATGCTTTGTTAAGAACTCACAAAACAGCTGGGCAGTGGTGGCACACACCTTTAATCCCAGCACTTGGGAGGCAGAGGCAGGCGGATTTCTGAGTTCGAGGCCAGCTTGGTCTACAGAGTGAGTTCCAGGACAGCCAGGGCTATACAGAGAAACTCTGTCTTGAAAAACCAAAAAAAAAAAAAAAAAAAAAAAAAAAAGAACTCACAAAACTATCAGCCTTCAGAGAAAAAATAATACTCTAATATCACCTAATAGTGAATCATTCTTTTAATTTTTCCAACACCTTCCCCCTCCCCCCCAAAAAGTCTTTTTTTTTTTAACATAGATTTTTTTTTTTTTTTTAGAACCAGAATTCAAACAAAGTTAATTTAACAAGGTTCAAAACTATTGCATTTGGCCTGGCATTTGCAACACATGCCTGTAATCACAGCACTACAGAGGCTGAGGCCAGGGAATTTCTCATTCAAGGACAGCTTGAGTTCTACATAGTATAACTCTGTTCAAGAAATAAGGAATTTGGTGATGTCTTTTTAGTATCTGGTGTCTAGAACAGTTCTTACTTTTTCGTCTCCCTGACTCACTTTTTAAGAGACCACAATGTAAACATTCCCAAGTTCTGGATTCCTCTAGTTGCTCACTTTGCTATTTTTCTTCTTCTTCTTCTTTTTTTGGTATTTTCGAGACAGGGTTTCTCTGTGTAGCCTTGGCTGTCCTGGAACTCACTCCGTAGACCAGGTTGGCCTTGAACTCAGAAATCTGCCTGCCTCTGCCTCCCAAGTGCTAGGATTAAAGGCGTGTGCCACCACCGCCCGGCTATTTCTCTTCTTTTAAACTTTTTATCGCAGAAATTTTCAAATATGCACACAAAAGAAACACAATTTATCCCCATCCACAGCTTCCATAATTATCAGCCTTCAGTCATTCTTTTGGTTTTTTTTTCTTTTTTTTCCCCCAAGACAGAGTTTCTCTGTGTAGTCCTGGCTGTCCTGGAACTTGCTTTGTGGACAAGGCTCACCTTGAACTCAGTGATCTACCTGTCTCTGCCTCCCAAGTGCTAGGAGTACAGGCATTCACCACCTCTGGCCAGCTAGCTTTATTCATTCATTCATTAATTTGAATCAAAGTCTTTCTACAGAGTCTATGCCCAGGGAGGCCTCAAATACACAGAGATCTGCCTGGCTCTGCCTCCTAAGTACTAGGATTGAAGGAGTGCACAGCCACACCCAGTCTCTGTTCTTTATGATTATATTTGTTATTTATTTTGTGTGTATACAGCACATTTATGGCAGTCAGAGGACAACCTGCAGGAGTCAGTTGGCTCTCTCCAGCATATGGGATTAAACTCAGGTTGTCAGGCTTAGCAGAGAATGCCTTTATCAGCCTAGCCACCTCTCTGGACACAGCCATCATTATAGGTAACCTCCAAGCCACTCCTCAAATCTCATGCTACTTTGGAATTTGTATCCCTAGATCTCAAGTTTACTATAAACTGAAACACTAGCTCTAAATATTCACATTAAATATTTCTCAGAGGAAAATAGAGTAGATATCACATTTTTTCCCGATATTACAAAATAGAGGTACATAAAATATAAATTAAGCTGAACCCAATCACTTGGTTGAGCTAGAAAACAAAAATAATTCTGAAGATTCATTTTTCCTTTATACTTAGCAAGTAATACCTTGCTGTCATGTATTATCCTTTTCTGGAAGTATGTTAGTAACCATTACAACCATGCCTGAACTGATTAGCACACTAAAAACTACAAAATGATTTCTGCTTCTATCATTTCTTTTACATTTATAGGTTGGTATTCTTCAATGAGTAAAGAGTTGCCGGGCCAGGCAGTGGTGGCGCACGCCTTTAAGCCCAGCACTTGGGAGGCAGAGACAGGCGGATTTCTGTGTTCGAGGCCAGCCAGGTCTACAGAGTGAGTTTTAGGACAGCCAGAGCTACACAGAGAAACTCTGTCTCAAAAAAAAAAAAAAAAAAAAAGTAAAGAGTTACCTTCATCAAACAGTGACAAATTACTTGTCTTCCTGAAATAGTAAGTGCTTAATTTCCTCTATCAATTTTTAGAAAATGATCCCAACAACTCCTACAATAGTAGCAAATCTGGCTGAGTTTCCTTTCACTGTGAATCCAACAATTTTTATGCATTCAATATCTGAAAATGAATTATAGTAATCATGTGTTTTAAAGTATCTTAATCTCACATAATTTTTGTTGATAATAATAAATTTTAAGTCTCACATCTAGTGTTAAAATAGTATTATTTGCAATGTTGTGGGTATGTGTGTGTAAAGGTGCTTGTCTAGCATATAAAAGGGCCTAAACTCAATCCTCAGTACTATAAAAATAATAACCATACAAATAAGATTGTGCTGGGTGCACCTTTAATATCAGCATTCAAGAAGCAGAGGCAATGGGATCTCTGTAAGTTCAAGGTGAGCTCATACTACAGAATAAGTTCCAGGATATTCAGAGCTATGTAGAAACCTGTCTCCAAAAAAAAGAAAGAAAGAAAGAAAGAAAGAAAGAAAGAAAGAAAGAAAGAAA
>JADRCD010126981.1:10302-42949 GCA_019843815.1 Montemys delectorum | reverse complement strand
GTGTGTGTGTGTGTGTGTGTGTGTGTGTGTGTGTGTGTGTTAACCCTAATATGGCATGCCTTTTTGGCAAGCAATTGTGTCACAAGTTTTTTGAAACACAAAATCCCACTTTTTAGACCCTGGTTTGCTCTTTGTTGTATTTTTTTTTGTTCTATTTTTTCAAGTCATGGGTTTTTGTTTTGTTTTGTTTTGTTTTGTTTTAACCAGTGATTGTCTGAGCCCACTCACTGTGTTTGCCTAAGAATCTATTTATATGAGGTTTGTTGCGTGTTCTAAAAGAAAGACTACTGCTTACACCATCCTTATGCAAAAGTTCTACAAAGATCTAGGAAGAGCTTTCCAGCTTGCTCACTGTAATGAACACAGTAAAAATGCCCCTTTGGACATGTAAGCATAGTTTAGTCAGGATCCCCACTACACCCGAGGCTGAAATCAGTGGCATCACTCACTGAAGATAACCAGACACAAACCCGACAACATCCAGTGAACACTATGTAAGCAGAAACCAAGAGCAATTCTCTGCTCTTCACCTCTGAAGAGATACCAAATTGATCTAACGCCCTCTTCTGGGCTCGTGGCACTGCATGTGGGAGGTGCATGCCAACACTCACACACACAAAATAAAAATAAATCTGTGCTTTAGGAAGAAAAAAAATGAGAAGGAAAATCCATTTAAGTATTCTTTATATATGTGTAGCAATTGAGTTGATAGGGTAGGTTTGGCATAATAAAAAAAAAGAAAAGAAAAAAAAGGATTCTCAGAAAACTGTTCACATAGATTTAGCTTTTTTGTCTTATTTGAGTACCTTGCCCTCAGAAGAGAGTCAGGAAATGACATTATACTGTAGAGGGCCACGCCCGAGCTGGCTCTGGCGTCATTATAAGATGGCGCCGACATCCTGGTATCCGCCACTAAGTAAAAGAAGTAAACAAGCTCGCTGCGCATGCGCTAGTCACATAACCAGCCTAAGTCACCGCCCATCCTGGGGCGTAATGTGGGGTAACGACTTGCCAACCAATCAACACAGTACACGCCTCACTATAGGGTATATAAGTGGGATACTTTTGGAACTCTGGGTCTTTCTCCTCATGCTTCAATAAAGAATTTGCTGCAGAAGGATCCTGGTGCTCGTGTGTCTTCTTGCTGGCGAGATGACCCCAAGAGTCACATTATAGGAATGGGTAGCAGAGTCAATAGGCATATTCTCAACTGTGTAAATACCTCCAGGCATTAATTGTTCTTCTACTAAGTTTTACATTCTTTTTTTTTCTTTTTTATTAGATATTTTCTTTATTTATATTTCAAATGATTATCTCCTTTCCTGGTTTCTCCTCCAGAAAACAAAATAAAACAAAGTTCCTGCTCCCTTCCCCTTCCCCTGCTCACCAACCCACCCTTTCCTGCTTTCTGGCCCTGGCATTCTCCTACACTGGGGCCTTCACAGGGCCAAGGGCCTCTCCTCCCATTGATGACGGACTAGGCCATCCTCTGCTACATATGCAGCTGGAGCCATGAGTCCCACCATGTGTATTCTTTGATTGGTGGTTTAGTCCCTGGGAGCTCTCAGAGTACTAGTTAGTTCATATTGTTGTTCGTCCTAAGGGGCTGCAAACCCTTCAGTTCCTTGGGTCCTTTCTCTAGCTCTAAGCTTTACCTTCTTAAAAATAATGGGATGTGCATGTATTAAGACCCATCCTAAGTAACAGGGTTCAACTGAAAAAGTATATATGCATACATACAAACATATTCCTACATGCACATATATAGATATGCCCACATTGGACTTCATGGGGAAATTGCTTATTTTTGATAAATTTAAGAAACTCAATCCAGACTTGAAACTGTGGAAACTTGGTAAAGAAGTAACACTTTGAATGAATAATTTGATTTGAAAAAAAAAAAAAAGGCTTATACTGGCTGGTTTTGTGTGTCAACTTGACACAAGCTGGAGTTATCACAGAGAAAGGAGCTTCAGTTGGGAAAGTGCCTCCATGAGATCTAGCTGTGGGGCATTTTCTCAATTAGTAATCAAGGGGTGAGGGCCCCTTGTGGGTGATGCCATCTCTGGGCTGGCATTCTTGGGTTCTATAAGAGAACAGATTGAGCTAGCCAGGAGAAGCAAGCCAGTAAGGAACATCCCTCCATGGCCTCTGCATCAGCTCCTGCTTCCTGACCTGCTTGAGTTCTAGTCCTGACTTCCTTTGGTGATGAACAGCAATGTGGAAGTGTAAGCTGAATAAACCCCTTCCTCCCCAACTTGCTTCTTGATCATGATGTTTTGTGCAGGAATAGAAACCCTGATTAAGACAAGGCTCAAAACAGGTCTTAGAAATCTAAGATATGCATATACCTGTGCTATTATTGGAAAGGTTAGGAAGAATCAAACTATGAGCCATGCCTATGAATTCCTCATGTACACCATGTAGCAGATGAGCTCATAATCATGTGTACTTGCTGCTCTTGTAGCCTGCTGCTAAATCGCTCAGTCTGTTCAAGGGAAATCATTGTGTAAACACATGCAGGTGCCATGACCGGGAATGGCACTAGGGTCTCATTTGAAACCTGCTCATGATCCTCCATTAATCTCCATTAGAATAATATCAAACAAGACCACCATTTTCAAAAACAGCCCCTAAAACAAAGTAATTTTCCCAGGATAAAATGAGGTTTTTAATAGGATTGCTCGCATAAGGTAACATCTTGGTGAGATTGCCTGGAACTATTGGTTTTTTTTGTTTTTTTGTTTTTTTGTTTTTTTGTTTTTGACCACAGTGTCACAATTGACACAAATTTGTACAAATAACCATGTATGTTTAAGATCATTTGGGGGCTGGGAATCTACAAATCAAAATCATAGGAGTAAGGTAAAATGCAGCAATGAATACAATAAGATGATTTTCTGTATCCATTGATTATTTTTGGTATCTTATTCAGCCATTGAACATTGTAGTGTGATACACTATTAAATGAGATATTACTATCCATTTAATGATCATGGTGTGAGAAGATGTCAAGGAGGATGAAAAACGTATACATAGAGTTTAGTACTTTTTTCTCTTTGAGACAGCATCTCATTATGTAGACCAGGCTGGTCTTGAACTCACTCAAATCCCATTTCTACCTCTAGAGTTGTGGGATCATAGAGAAGCACCACCGTATTTGTCAGGAATTTATATTTTTGATATCTAACTTAGTGGTCTGTACCTTTAATACCAGCACCTGGGAAACAGAGGCAAGAGGATCTCTTCCAGTTCTAGGCCAGCCTGCTCCACATAGTCAGTTTCAGGACAGCCAAGACTGTGTAGTGAGACATTTTCTTGAAAAACAAAAACAAAAGGAAACCAAAAAAAAAAAAAAAAAAAAAAAAAAACCTAGAGTGCGCGCGTGCGTGTACACACACACACACACACACACACACACACACACACACACACACACGGTAAAAGTGCCAGGCATAGTGGTTCAGGTGTAAACCACCTTTATAAGAGGCAGAAGCAGGAGGATCTCTGAGTTCATGGCCTGCCTGGTTTATATAGGGAGTTCCAGGACATCCAAAGCTGTGTAATGAGAATCTGCCTCAAAATAAATAAAAAAGTAAATATATACATACATAATCTAACTTAGTGCTTCAAAATCTATGCTTATGATGCACCTTTCCTTGTAGTTCTCCCACTTGACACCACAGCTCTCCCTCAAGCTTTGCTCCCATTATGGAGCTAAGAAGCTTAGGAAAACAGAACTGCTATAACAGTCAGGTGTTAAATAGCACAGCACAATTGCAAACCTACGGTATGTAATTCAGTATTAAAATATATGGCATATATTTTAATTTCAGTGACATAGTTTTGATTCGCTGTCTGTTCCTTGTTTAATGCTATCATTTGTTAACGCCTTACCTGAAAAAAAAGAGCAAATAAAGCAATGAAATTCTTAAATCTCACAAAGTATTGAATCCTGCATAGAACTTAGCACAATTCTCTGCATGAATGAGGCACCACACAGTTACCTGCTAAGTATGCAGGCGATGCTAAGGAAGGACAGACCTAGTGACCTGGTAAATTATCTTTCGTGATGTTTGATATCCAAGTTTAACTTTCACCAGTGACTTTATACTTCTGGTTTACACATGTAAACAAAGTAGGGAAACATAGAACTGGGACTGGCATGATGTCTCAACAGTTAAAAGCACTGGCTCATTTTGCAGAGGACCTGGGTTTAGTTTCCAGTACCCCATGACAGCCCACAACCCTCTGTAACTCTAGTTCCAGGAGATCAGCCACTCTGTTCTGGCCTTTGTAGGCACTGTATACACATGGTGTACAGACACAGATGTAGGCATATACCATATATGCAAAATAAAGTTATTTTTAAAATTTAAAGAAAAAAAACATGCCAGGAGGAATATCTGGCTGACAAATATTTTGGAGTTGTAGAATTCAGTCAAGAAATCATAAACACATTTTCTTGGATTCCATCTGACTGCTGTTAGCATGGCTAAGATCAAAAATTAAAGCAACAACATTCTGGCTAGAATGTTGTCTTAGTCAGGGTTTCTATTCCTGCACAAACATCACAACCAAGAAGCAAGTTGGGGAGGAAAGGATTTATTTAGCTTACACTTCCAGACTGCTGTTCATCACCAAAGGAAATCAATTGAATTAATATTTCATTGTATAAATATATATCACATTTTCGTTGTCTATTCACCCACTGTTGACTATCTAGACTGTTTACTGTCTCTGGCCATTCTTCTGAGAGGAAGAGCAATGAACATGGCTGAGCAAGTGCCTCTGAGGTAGGGCTTAGAGTCTTTCTGATATATGCCCATGAGTAGGATAGCTGGATCTTGAGGTAGAACTATTTCTAGTTTTCTGAGAAACTTCCACAGTCTTCCATAATGTCATTAACATTTGTGCTTTCACTAGCAATGGATAAATGTTCCTTTCCCCACATGTTTACCCATAAGTAGTCATTTATTTTACTGAGTTGGCCATTCTGATTGGTATAAGATGAAATCTCAAAGTAGTTTTCCTTTGAATTTACTGATGACTAAAATATTGACAATTATTTTTATTATTTCCTGGCCATTGTGTTGCATCTTCTTCGAACTCTCTGCTTCCTTTTGTCCCCAAATTTTAAGCTTCTTATTTATTTTTAGTGAATTGCACACCACAGGCCCACTCCCACTTATCTCTACATCTATTCATAACTCCTCTTTTCCTTGCGACCACCCCCAAATAAGATACAAAGTGAAACAAAAGAAAACATCTAATCTGTTTTGTGTCACACAGTATACCATATTGTCTACAATTTACTTGCAATTGTTTCTTGGGACCATTTGTTTGGAAAACTTTTTTCAAGCCCTTTACTCTGAAGTAGTGCCTATCTTTATTGTTGAGGTGTATTTCTTGTATGCAGCAAAATGACGGATTCTGTTTGTGTATCCAGTCTGCTAGCTTGTGTTTTTTAATTGGGCAATTGAGTCTGTTGATGTTGAGAGATGTTAAAGACCAGTGATTGTTAGTTCCTGTTACTTTGTTTTGGAGGTAGTATTATGTATGGGAAATTTTCTTCTTTTGGTTTTGCTGTGAGATGATAGTTTCTTATATTTTCTTGGATGTAGTTTTCCTCCTTGTGTTGAAGTTTTCTTTCTATTTTTCTCTTTATGTCTGATTCATAGGAAGATATTGTTTAATTTTAGATTTTTTCATGAACTATCTTGGTTTCTCCATCTATTGTGATTGAAAGTTTTGCTGTATATAGTAGTATGGGCTAACATTTTTGGTCCCTTAGGGTCTGTAAGACATTTGTTCAGGATCTTCTGGTTTTCAGAGTCTCTGTTGAGAAGTCAGGTGTAATTCTGTTAGGTCTGCCTTTACATATTTTTTTGGCCTTTTTCCCTTACATCTTTTTATAGTCTTCCTTTGTTCTGTACATTTAGTGTTTTGATTATTATGTGGCTGGAGGATTTTCATTTCTGACCCAATCTATTTGGTGTTCTGTAGGCTTCTTGTATGTTGATGATCATCTCTTTCTTTAGGTTATGGAAGTTTCCTTCTATGGCTTTGTTGAAGATGTTTTCTGGCTTTTGAAATATGAATCTTCACCCTCTTCTATTCCTATTATTCTTATGTTTGGTCTTTTCATTGTGTCCCAAATTTCCTGAATGTTTTGAGTTAGGATTTTTTTACACTTGGCATTTCCTTTGACCAATGTATCAATATCTTCTGTGGTATCTTCTATGCCTGAGATTCTCTCTTTCATATATTTTATTATGTTGATTATGCTTGTGTCTGTACTTTTTGTTCTCTTTCCTAGGTTTTCTATCTCCAGGCTTACATCTATTTGTGATTTTTTTAGTGTTTCTATTTTTAGGTCGTCTGTGGTTTTGTTTAATGCCTTTACCTGTTTTATTGTATTTTCCTCTGCTACGTTTAGAGATTTATTTGTTTCCTCTTTAAGGGCTTCTTTTCGCTTGTCTTTTTCTGTATTCTCTAAGGGAATTATTTATAACAATTCCCCATGGCCTCCTTTATCTTTGTGAGATGGAATTTTAGGTCAGAATCTTGCTCTTTGGGTGTGTTAGAGTATACAGGGCTTACTATGGTAGGAAAGCTGGTGTGCAACGGTACCAAATTGCATTGCCTTCTGTTGATTATGTTCTTGTGATTGTTTTTTGATATCTGGTTGTCTTTACTCTTAACTGGTCTGGGTGTCTCAGATTGGAGCAGGCTTCTTTGAATGTATGTGGAACTGTGTGTCCTGGGATAAAGTATGCCGCCTGGGAAGAAGGCAGTGCTGTCCCTGGTTAGAGCAGGCCTCCAGTGTCCCTGGTTAGAGCAATCCTTTTGGGAGGCAGGCAGGGCTGTGTGGTGGGGGCATGACCATGCCAGTCTACCACAGGTACAGATGGAGGTGCAGACAGGACTGGCTAATACTAGTACTCCTTAAACTATTCTACAAAATAGAAACATAAGGAACACTACCTAATTCATTCTATGAGGACATAGTTACTCTGATACCTAAACCACATAAAGACCAACAATGAAAGAGAACTTCAGACCCATTTCACTTATGAACATTGACACAAAAAATAATCAATAAAATTCTCACAAACTCAATCCAAGAACATATCAAACACATTATTCATCATGATCAAGTAGGCTTCATCCCAGGGATTCAAAGATGGCATAATATATGAAAATTGGAAACATAAAGTAGCATATAAACAAATCAAAAACTTACATGGTCATTTCATTAGATACTGAAAAATCTTTGACAAAATCCAACTCCCAATCATATTGAAAATCTTGCAGAGATCAGTGATATAAGGTACATACCTAAACATAATAAAAGCAATACACAGCTAGCCAATAGCCAACATCAAATTAAATGGTGCAAAACTTAAAGCAAGCTCACTAAAATTAGGACAAGACATGACTGTCTGTTCTTTCCCTAGCTCTTCAAAATAGTACTTGAAGTTCTAGCTAAAGCGATAAGAGAACAAAGGGAGATCATGAGGATACAAATTGGAAGGGAAGAAATGAAGGTATCGCTATTTGAGGGTGGTATGATAGAATACATAAATGACCCCCAAAATTGTAGCAGAGAAAACCTACAGCTAATGAACACCTTCAGCAAAGTAACTGGATACAAAATTAACTCAAAGAAGCGAGTAGCAGTCTTTTAAATAAATGATAAATGGGCTGATAAAAAATATAGAAACAACACCCTTCACAATAGCCAAAAATAATATAAAGTGTCTTGGTGTTAATCTATCAAGGAAGTGAAAGACCTGTATAACAAGAAGTTAAAGTCACTGAAAAAAGAAATCCAGGAAGACCTCAGAAGCCTGAAAGATCTCCCATGCTCATGGATTGGTTGCGTTAACATAGTGAAAATGGCCATCTGACCAAAAGCAATCTACAGATTCAATATAACTCCCATCAAAATTCCAACACAATTCTTCACAGACAAGGGAATTCTCAATGTAGAACCTGGGCTAGTTTTGGGGATTTGACAATGAGGGATAGATAGTAAAACCTGAGATACTGACCTGGTTAGAAACTTGAGGAAGAGAATATAGGACACCATAAATATACTTACATCATATATTAATGAGTACGTTAAACATATGCAGGAGAAAGTACTACAGGACTGGAATCCAAAAAGAAAGAGAAACAAAGAACTTGGGTGTCTTATGAATATGTACTCATGAGCAACAGTTCTATGTATTCACTAAATATGAGGCTACAGTGTGCAGCACTTGTGTGATGAAACAGAAAGACACTAGTGTGGATGCCAGCAAGTGCTGGATGACAGGAGCCTGATACAGCGGTCTCCTGAGGTTCTAACACTGCCCGACTAATACAGAAGTACAGGCTCACAGCCATCCATTGGACTGAGTACAGGGTCCCCGATGAAGGAGGAAGAGAAAGGACCCAAGGAGCTGAAGGGTTTACAGTCCCTTAGGACGAACAACAATATGAACTAACTAGTACCCTCAGAGCTCCCAGGGACTCAACCACCAACCAAGGACTATACATGGTGGGACTCATGACTCCAGCAGCATGTGTATAGCAGAGGATGGCCAAGTTGGTCATCAAGGGGAGGAGAGGCCCTTGGCCCTGTGAAGGTTCTGTGTCCCAGTGTAGGGGAATGCCAGGGCCAGTAAATGGGAGAAGGTGGGGTGGAGAGCAGGGGAATGGGGGAGGGAACAGGGGTTTGTTCTTCTTGTTGATTTTTGGTTTGTTTTTTTTTTTTGAGAGGGGAAACTGGGAAAGGAGAAATCATATGACATGTAAATAAAGAAAATATCTAATAAAAAATAGATTTATCAGAAAAAAAGAAATTACAGGAAGTAATATTTCAGGCTGAAAAGAGGAATGAACATAGCAGAGAGATGGTGAGAATAAATAAGAAGCCATCACTAGTAGAACACAAAAAGAAGGTCTCAAAACACAGACAACTACACCAAAATCAATAACACAATGACCAGCTTTACTATCTTTAGGCTTTGATTAACCTGTCTGCTTAGTTTTGACAGCATCAGAAGAGGCATATTTATTCAAACAATTATTAGTACATGCCTACCAAGTAGTCTCAGGGATTCAGTAATATTTTGTAATCAAGATAAATTAATCCATAAGGCAAAATAAGGCATGAATTAACCCATAAGGCATGAATCAGACTAAGGGTAAGTGCCTAAGTTAAAGGCTTTGGATAGTAGATAAATATTAGCCCCTTATAAGTCCTTTAATATTAATTTGAGCTGCCTCCAATCACAGTGAGTTTTGACATGTCATTGGACTGACAGTTTGTTCAGTTTCTACCCATAGGTAGTATGGGGGCCTGATGTCTAAGCATAACTAGCAATTTTGGATGATTTTTGGCTAGGAATAATTAACTCTATCCCCAGGGTCTCCTCCTATGGCATAATATCTGATTCCCCAGTTCTTTTCTGTTTCCTAAAGGCCAGAATTTTTTTAAAGTAGTTTCTCGGGATACCTCAGCTTTACAACCTCAATTTGTGTTATGGGGACTTCCTTGTTTCTCACAGCCAGAGGGCCCAGCTGCAGCGCATACGTAGAATTGTAAACTTTTATTTCTACCTTAAGATAAGTTCCTTTATGTATTAATACAATAAGACATTGAATGTGGGCACCATTAAATAAAGATAAAGATGGAATATGGGTTACTGGTCTGTATTCACACTAGCTAATAACTTCCCTAAATTTGTCTTCCTCAGTTATCAGTCCAGACCTGAGGGTTGTGGTTTCGGGACCATGACCTTGTATTCAGGCCCATAGTGTAAAACACAAAACTCAAGAAGAGATAGAGGGGCAGAAAATAGAAGGGCCCTAGGACCTGAATTTCAAGGAGTACATAGTACCGAAGCAATCCATTTGGCAGCAGTATTTATGACTTCCAGCTTCTTGACCTGGGTGTAGTGAATTCATGGTATAATACCAGCTACTGTCACAGCCATAAGAGTGGAGAGAATCATCATGGATATTTTCCAGGTTGGTTTCTATGCCCCTTGGGCTATGTGCTTGACCCAGACAGTATCACTGGACTAAAACAAGAGAACGTTGGTGGTAGACTAGGAGATCGGCTAGGTCTCAGGGATAGTCTAATAAATAGTCTGTGCGGAGGACAGGTGTGCCTGCAGTGACTTGAGGAAGGAACATTTAGCTAGTTCTGCCAACTGCTGGTCTCTGGGCCTGGGATGCAGTGGGTTAGCTCTTCAAACATAATCTCATAGGGAGGTAAGTCCTTCCCTACGTGGGGTGCAGTAGGCGGAACCGAAGCAAAGCAATTCTGTGCATCCTTGGCTGCCTGTATAGAGCTAATGAGTTTTTTTTGTTAAAGGTTTTTGCCATTGTTTTGTTTTAATGCTCCTTTTATTTTTTTTAACCTTATCAAAAATCTGAGGTCTATATAGAAACAATGAATTTTTAAATCTGGGTCTAAAGCTTTACCTTCTAATGGAGAGGTTTGACTATGAGAGCCAAGCCGTTGTTGGGCCCCATTGCTAGGGGCAGGCCAAATCAGGGGACCAGTTCCAGGAGGAGCTTTTTAAGCTACTGTTTGAGCACTTTTACCCATCTAGAAAAGATATTTATAAAATCTAGGAAGGATCTCATCCTCTCCCAAGGATATAGTAACTGTTGCAGCTCCTCTGCATCTAGTTTTATCCTTCATGGAAGAGTACCTGCAGGTAGTCATCAGGCAGATCAGGTTTGATGACTGTGAGTTTCACACATTGCACTCAAGTATGGTCAGGCCTGGTACTGGGTTACACAGGCATTAGACAACCAAGATCCTGGTATGTCTGAGGGCTGCCATTGCTGTGAAGAGACACCAAGACCAAGGCAACTTTTATAAAGGACAACTGTTAATTAAGACTGGCTTACAAGTTCAGAGATTCATCCCATTATCCTCATCATGGCAAGAAGCATGGCAGTGTTCAGGCAGGCATGGGACTGGAGGAGCTGGGTGTTCTACATCTTGTTCTAAAGACAAGCAGAAGAAGACTGGCTTCCTGGTAGGTAGGAGGAGGGTCTTAAAGCCCACCCCCACAGTGATACATATCCTCCAACAAGGCCACACCTCCTAATAGTGCTACTCATTCCCTGGGCCAAGCATATTAAAACCACATGGTGCTCCTCAGAGGAGGGCCTCAATCTTATAATGGAGTGCTCTGAGTACAGGATTTAGACCCAGATTTAATTTGTGTGCTAACTTACATTAAACTAGCAGTAGCTACCACAGCTCTTAGACAGATGGGCCATTTTGTGGCTACAGGGTCCACTCCTTTGGATCACAGGGTGTTTCCATGGTCCCAAAATTTGGGTTCAAGTTTGGACAAACAGAGGAAAAAGTTTTGAGACATCTGGAAGTTTTAGGGCTGGCGCCTGTGCTAGAGCTGTTTCTAAAGCTTCAAATACCTTTTGTTTAGTCTTAGTCCAGATTAAAGGCTCAGTGTCCCACTTTGTGCTGGTGTGTAGAGAGAGGCCTTGCTATTCCATAAATTCTGGAATCCAGAGGCAGCAATACTCCATCACACCTAGGAACATAGCCGTATAATAGTTTTTTATAGTGATTCCAAATCTCATCAAGCTGACAACCAAGATTAACCATCACAACAAGCTTTCAGGTGTCTAAAAGTAACTTCTGAAGTTGCTACAGGGAGTGGATCAGAACTGTGTCTCTGGCCTTAGCCCACTGGCTATAAGGACTCTCTCCTCTCTTTCCAGCCACTTGCCCAGGTTTCATAAGCTGAAGACTTCCAAGTATGGTTATAAGATAAAAGTACGGGTCAACCAATTAAAATCTTATTTCAGATAAAAATTAATTTCACTGCAAATATTGCCTGGGTCACATACCAAAATGTTATCAAAGATCTAAATGAATGGGGGCACCTGTGCTTTGTATTTATGAAAACAAGTAAACCTAGGTGAGTTTTTTGTTGTTATTCTTTTTGTTTTTTGCTATGTTCTCTCCACATTCTTTCAATCTTTTAGAACATAGCATTAAAGCATATGGACTGGGATCCACCATGACCTATCTGTCTTTATGGATGTTGTCTGTTATGCTTCTGGGCACTGTTGCCAAATCACAACTCACTGTAGCACCTACCTCATTCCACCTCTGAAAGTCTTTCCAAGATCACAATCCCAGTGTTTTTAAACATGGCTGTTCAATACTTTTGCTTCTGGTTTCCTTTACTTTTTCACTTCAGAACACAGAGTTCACAGAGGCATGTAGGCAAATGCTCATTGACCATTGACACCTCTCTTTCTCTCTCTCTCTCTCTCTCTCTCTCTCTCTCTCTCTCTCTCTCTCTCTCTCTCTCTCTCATTTTCAAGAAAAACAGTTCTACAAATAAAGATAACAAATTATGTAGTGCTAATTAGAATGAAGTTGTGAATCAGTGAATAAATGAAAGAACGGAATGGAAGAAACTCCCTTCCCTAAGCACTCAGATTGGGCGTCCTGACTGTCAGAGATACATCTTTAATTCCTTCGAATGTTCTCTAAAATGTTACAGAGTGAGAACAAAGAGACAGCGACTGCCCCGTAAATCCAGCGACTGTAGGTGTAGTGGCGGAAGTGGGTACTGCAGCGACGACTTCAGGCGGCGTTTAGATTTCCGTCTCCCTGTCCGGAAGTCGCCGGCTGCCGGAAATGACGTCGCACCCCTTCGCGCTCGCGGGAAAACTCTCCTGTCTAAGTGGCGGGCTCACCCGTGGGACTGTGAAGCAGACATGAGCCTCTGGGTGGACAAATACCGGCCGAACTCCCTTGCCCGGCTGGACTATCACAAGGAACAGGCAGCACAGCTGCGCAACCTGGTGAGCCGCCCGGGAGGGAGGAGGCGGGCGCCCCAGTGTTAGCGAGGGGTTCAGAGTGACGAGGTCCTCAAAGTGCAGTGTTATTGCCGCGGGAGTTCTCAGGAGTTTGGTGTGGGGACCTGAAGAAGGCCAGGGTAGTGGAGAATCAAGAGCTGGCGCCGGCTGCAAGGGGCGGGGATGGGGGTGTGCCCGGGCGTCTGTGTTACTGCAGTCGCCAGACAGGCTCTCCTGCTACAGGAGAAGCTGAGGAAGGTGACTGCTCGGGAGGGACCCTGTTCTTAGTTACTGGCCTCTGCAGAATCACAGCTAAGTCTTTTCGGAAAAGAAGAAATTATTTTAGCAAGTGCCGCTATCCTTCCTATGAGAGCTTTTGGAAAAGTCGAGGATGAAGTGGAAGCCATGTTTTAGGTTTGTTTTTGTTTTGTGATGCATTCACTAAGTCAAAATAGGACGTTGTACTTCATTTATACACATGCCCGTTTTCCTTGCAATAGCTTTAATGTTCAGTTTCCTTAGTGGCAAGATCAAGTCCCCGTGTTAATAGTGCTCTTTCGTTTGAGAGCGCTGTTAACTGCTGTCTTCTCCATAGCTTTGCCTCAACCCTGATCTGGTGTAAAGTTCGGCTGTCTTCCCAACTGAACTTACAAGGAAATCAGTGCAGCTACTTCTGAGCAAGAGGGCCATTATGGGGAACCCCGGCCAGACAAGCATCTGTCTTAGTTACAGAGATCTACTTCGCCTTCTCTCATCCCGTATTTTCAAACAGGCCCCTCAGATAGCTTACTTAGGGAGTGCCTACTTTTAAGCATTTAGTGTTGTGCATGTAAGTTAGGTTAAATTAGTGTCCAGAGTTTGGTACATTTTCTGTTGGAGTTGGATGATAAACAGAGTATCTTGGTACTATAAAAATGGTTTGTTTAACTTGGTTCACCCAGTAGTTTAACTAAGATAAAATGTCTTGTGCTTTTCTCCTTAGGTGCAGTGTGGAGACTTTCCTCACCTCTTAGTATATGGACCATCAGGTGCTGGAAAAAAAACAAGAATTATGTGTATTCTACGTGAACTTTATGGAGTTGGGGTGGAAAAACTGAGAATTGAGCATCAGACTATCACAGTAAGCAGCTCACGTTGAGGCTTAGCAGATGTTTCTGATGGGGGTCTTCAGTCCTGGTCATGTGTGTACCTCTCCCCGCCATTGGCTGCCTAGTGTGTGACTTTTAAGAAGTCATGTGCCTGTGTGTGTGAAGGTGGGATGAGTAGGATAACTGTCAACTGCCAGTCCTCCCTCCCGTTTTTGTTTAAGACAAAGGTTTCCTTGCTATCTCCCAAACCCAGCTGGCAGATCTGGGAGCTTCTGGAGATTCTCCTGTCTCCGCCTCCCACATCTCTGAGATGTCCTCCGGTATTACAGACATTTGTGTTTATACTAGTGATACAGCGTTTCTGTGCACTCATCACGCTTGCGTGGATATGCCCCAAAGTGTCTTTCACTCACCCATTTCCCCAGTCCCTGAAATGCCCTTCTCTTAAGTGTACACAGCCAGCAGAGTTGGCAGTTCCTTACACATGGTAGTGTGTAGCATACCTTGATTATGGTTTTTTATCTTTTTCTTCGGCAAGATGACATTTGTCTTGAAGTTCTGTAGATAGTGCGCCATGCCTATTTTCAAGTCCTTCATGGCATCTAATGTAGTGTTGTAATGGCATTTTGTATTCAAAAGGGAAAAAATGCTTAGTGGGCATGGTCATGCTATTAATAGAATCTTCAGTAATGTCGAATTATCACAGAAGAAACAATATTCTACAAGACAAAAGAATCGAACAAATGGAAATATAAAGTATGTTCTCACACAGGAAGCTTAATATTTAAAAGTCTCTGTCCCAAGTTATGGTATAAATTCCAGTCAGGATCCTAATATTTAAAAAGTGTATGATGCCACCCTAAATTCCATATGGAGAATACATTTCTGAAATGAGATAAGGTTATGAAGAAGATGAGTGCATCAGGTGTATTAGTTCATCCCTAGAAATAGATTGTTTAATATAAACTAGCTTAAGGGAAGGTAAGTTTATTTGAAGGGATGATGTGAGAGAGACTATTGAGGTGCATTAATTTTGAGAAATATCAAGTTTTATGGCAAAGTGCAATTCACCAACTTGAGTCCTGGCTTTGCACTACTTTCAGAGGATTTAGCGAGCCTGCGGTCCGTTAACTTGTGCTTTGAGACCCGTGGGGAGGCACAACAGTTGTAGGAGTGAAAGTGTATGAGGGAAGAGTTCCCTTACAGACAGGTGACAGTTCTTGTTCAGCTGATGGGTCAATAGACAGTGACACAGACGTGCACAGCGGCAACACAATGAAAATCCATAAGGATAATCAGTTGGAGAACAAGCGTGCTACGAGCTGATAACACAGTCATGACCTCACACCAGTGGTCTGAGACACATCATTCCGTGGGAAAAGCAAAATAGGCATGTATGAAATTTTCTCTCTTTATACTTTAATTTTTCATGAAACACTGATCCTGTGAATATATTTTTCTTTTCTATGTTAACATGGTGATTTGGTGATAAAATAAAAAGAAGACAGCCAATAAGTAAATGTTGAACCGATTCTTGTGTCATTCACAGACTCCATCTAAAAAGAAAATTGAGCTCAGCACCATTGCAAGTAACTACCACCTTGAAGTTAACCCCAGGTAAAGTGCGCCCAAAGGTCTTAGAAAAGTCGGGAGAGCGTTAGCAGAGACAGGCAAGCCAATGTTTACGGTCATTGCCCTCCGGCTTAGAGAGTGTTCCTGAAATGCTGTGGTCAGAGGTCCTTAGGCCAGTGGGTACTGAGGTCCGTGTCACTGAGGCGAGCATCTGTGTGAAGGAATGGGTGCAGTGGAGGGGGTGGAAGGAGGAGTCTAGAGCTCTGGTGTATGTGGATTTGGTGACGGTCCCTGTGTATGCTCTACATGAACCTTAGAGTAACCCTGAGAGGATTCATCAAGGGAAAGATTAGGAATAAGGAAGTGTGTTTGCTCCATAGGCTACTTGGGGAATATTCTAGCTTCTCAACTGGGAAAGTGATCACCAGCGTCCAGATGTGATCCAGCTGTAGCTGGTGAAGGAAAACTGTTGTGCAGTTTTGGGTATTTGTTACTATCAAGGCACTGTCAAGAAACTTGTTAAAGTAATAGTTTTGCTGTCTAAGTAATAACAAACTACTGTAGGAACACAATGTTTTTAGTGGTAATGCAGTTTAAATTTGTTACTGAGCCTAAAAGATCTCAAGTTTCAAGGTTCATACTTGTAATTAGATATTACTAGTTTCAACAAAAAATGGGAGAAAGCAAACTTCCCAATATTGTTCCTGTAGTAACAGATTAAGAGTGAGGGTGCAGTAGTTGCTGAATGCTCACATCCATGTGACCATCATTCTGCTGCTGTGTAGTGATGCAGGGAACAGCGACCGGGTGGTAATCCAGGAGATGCTGAAGACAGTGGCCCAGTCACAACAGCTTGAAACTAGCTCACAAAGAGACTTCAAAGGTAGGTGGCAAGGGGCCTTTCTGGGAGGCTGGGGACCATCAGTGTGCTCTTTTATAGCGGAGTTACAAACGCTTGCGTGCTGTGCACAGTTGTGCCCACCCTTAATATGAGCACTAGGGAGGCAGAGGCAGGAGGATCTCTATGTTCCAGGCTAGCCTGATTTATAGAATATTCAGTTGGAACTTGGTTACTTGTGCTTCCAAGGTTAGATTAACATGTTTTTCCCATTAAATTTATGGTTTCTTGACAATAGTATATTTCTTAGAATATACTATTGAATTCAATGTGTTTCTTTTCTGTTGACTATGTTTTATAAAATGTGAATTTAAAAAAAAGTAGATTTTTCTGATGTCTGTGAAAGTAAGAGGCCAGAGAGGGGTTTTCTAGGTTTGGTCCTTAGGAGGTCCTGTTTTATTTTCAGAGAGCAGTGAGGCCCACTGCCCTGAGCTGCAGTCTCTATTCCCTTGCTTTTCCTGCCACTCGGCATCCTTGTCCCTGCTTGTTTCCTGCTTTGTTCAGCCAGATTCTGCCCCTGGGCTCTGTGTGGCGCATCATCTTAGCATATTTAGAAACCTCCACTTGCCCAGACATTACTGTTGCAGGGTCCCATGTTCTCAGCCACAGACTGAGCCCTATGCAGCTTGCATCTGGCTGTGACTTCCAGTGTACCCTGTGGACAGTTTAGGGTTCAGTGCCCTAACCGCTGGGACAAATGTCCTGGGGACCTCCTTTCTCTGTCACTCAAGCAGGATGCCACTTCTTTGCCATTGTTTGTTCCTGTCAGCACAGATGTGGATGTAGTTTGACTTAGATGATGTCGAGTCGCTTTGTCTGCTACTGCCGTCCTTTTGGAAGCAGCTGGATAACAGGATAAACGTTTGAAAGTTGGAGTCATCCCTTGCACCATTCCTGAACCACTTAAGGCTGACTGACTGGCCCTACCCTAGAGTGCATGCAGATGCAGTCTTGTTGTATGTGCTTCCATAGTCCCTTCTTGGCGGTACCTACCTGCTGTGACGATTGCAACAGAGATCTCCAGAGTATTAACAGACTGCTTAGAACTTAGGATGTAGTGCTGCACATCCTTGTCTTGCAGCTTCGTTATCAATGGTAAAGGCTGGAGTGAGACGTCTCAAGTTAACTTCATTTTGACCAGTGTTTCTTAGTCTTGTTTGATTATAAAATTTAAAAAATTAAAAATATTCTTCTGTAAATCTGATTTGTTCTTCTCAAACGTAAAAGTAGGCTAGCAGGTATCTATTTAGGATTTCATGCTGATTAATGAGGACACAGTAAAGGCAGAAATTAAGGCTTCAGTGGCCTCCAGTTAAAGCTAGTTTTGTTTCTTTTTGACCCAGTGGTATTATTGACAGAGGTGGACAAACTCACAAAGGATGCTCAGCATGCCTTGCGCAGAACCATGGAGAAGTACATGTCTACCTGCAGGCTGATCTTGTGCTGCAATTCCACGTCTAAGGTGATACCCCCGATCCGAAGCAGGTGCCTGGCAGTTCGTGTGCCTGCTCCCAGTATTGAAGATGTAAGTTGGGTTGTTTTCCAGCAACACTTCAGCTCTACTTTTGTTTTCTGAAACATAGTGAAACCTTTGCATAGTGAAGTCATTGAAGGGCAGCTGCAGATAGAGCCGAAGGCCAGCCATCAATAGGTACCAAGTGATAGTGATGTGCTTAATGGTGAATACAAATATAGAGCATGTTCTCTTTGTCTTTTACTCTTAACAGATGAGTATTAGGAAATCACTGAGCTTCGTGAAGTCTTCTGAAGTATTTAGAGTCTTCTATCTCAAGCTGATTTACTTAGTTGTAGCGGGGAATGGGAAGATAGAGGAAGTAGATAATGTGACAGTTGGTGGTCCTTAGTGGTGGGGGTCAGTGCACTAGTTCCCTTTTCATCTTAACAGCTGTCAATAAAATGTACTGGTTTCGCACAATAGACAACTTCCCAACGCGCAATAGCCAGCGGAAGATTGTATGCTGCAGTACCATGTGGTTTCACTTCCTGTTCATGTTTGATGCTGACAGATTGCACACTGCAGCATCTTATGTGTCCTGTAGGAGGCAGCACAGAGCAGCACTGTGAAAGGCCTCCACACTGGTGCCAACAGTAGTTAGAAATTGCCTCACTGTGCTTCTCCTCTTCGTTAATTTTTCTTACAGATTTGCAGCGTACTGTCCACTGTCTGCAAGAAGGAAGGTCTGGCTCTTCCGTCAAAACTGGCTCATAGGCTGGCTGAGAAGTCGTGCAGAAACCTCAGGAAAGCCTTACTTATGTGTGAGGCCTGCAGAGTGCAGCAGTGAGTGGGGCTATTGCAACAGGTAGCACTCTGGGACGTGAGAGTTTGTCGTTTATTTATTTTCTTTTTGTTTCATAGATACCCTTTTACTGAAGACCAAGAAATCCCTGAGACAGACTGGGAGGTGTATCTGAGGGAGACGGCAAACGCTATTGTCAGTCAGCAGACGCCACAGAGGTAATAGTGTGTGGGAGCACAGGTATAAGTCAGTCTTGAACCTCATTGGAAAGGGAAAACTATCATTAAGATCTGAGATATAGTGGGCTAAGTCGCTAGTTTGTAAGTTTATGCTATTCCTTTGTCTGTTCACCTGTAAAATTGAACTTTATAAAATAAATTTTGAACTCTTTCTGGTTTTTTCCCAGAATGTTAGGTAGCTTAGTTTTAGTGCACAGCATGAACTGCCTAGTGTGCTCAGGCTGAAAGAATAATTGTAATTGTTATAATTGCCCGGAAATGGATGCAGTACGTACTAGAAAGATGCTGACTTTCCAGCTGTCGTCCTAGTCATCCTAGTCATCCTAACTTAGCCAAGTGTCCTTGACAAGTGACTTCACCTTAGAGTGCCGTCATTTCATCTGCATCTTGATGATACCGTTCTGCCTTAACACAGAGTAAAGAGTGTGTGATAGTGTTCTGGAGCAGAAAAGACTGCATGCCCAAGGATAGGATCTGTGCAGAGAAATACAAAGTTCTTAGAAAGTATCCTTTTGTTATATACTCTAAAAGTTGCTTTTGTTCATGTTTTGGGTTTGTTCCTCAGAGGTGGACAGTACTGCAAACGCCTCAGCTGGTAGTTTGGCTTATGACGGCTTAGGTCCCCTGCTGTTGCTTTGTGGCATTTTCTTAGGCTCACTGAAACACAGTCTCATCCTTGCTCTCTATTGGGAGTTGGTCATTTTAGGTTGCGGGATAGACGTGAATGCAGCCATGAGGACCTGAGTGTTCCTGGTTGAGATGACAATAATAGTGAGGGAGTGTGTGCTTCTCTTTTGAGTTGCTGTCTGATGAGTTACGGTTTTACAGGATTCCTGCCAACATCATTTACTGAGGGTGCTCAGTGAGACATTCCAGGAACTGCTGTATTATACTCTTGCTGTGGCAAAAAAGGAATCTGGATGTCTACTTTTAAGAAAACTTCTAAATCACTGTCTCGATTTACCTAGAGAGGAACTTCTGCCGTCGTTTCCTCAGAACCTGGGTAGTTGGGGTTTTTTTTTTTTTTTTTTTGGTCCAAGTAATATATTATAGAAAGGCAAAAACAATTGTATCTACGTTTCAGGATATTATTTATTCCTGTTGATATGCAAGGTGTGCATTTCCTTCACGCCCTCCTGAGATGTCATGAGGGGTGCCTGAGTTAAGGGCTCAGACGTTTGGCACCCCTGTTGACTTAGCCAGGCTTTGCTGACCTGGGAGCTCTGGCCTGTCCCTTCTGTGAAGGTCAGCTTTGTGCCCCTGCTGTATTGCTTATACACAAGGTGGCCATACTTTATGCCCATAGCACCTCATTGCTTGTGTGATTGACTGCTGACTCCCCAGTCTACAGCCACTCTAGATACATTAAGCATAAAATTCTGTCTGCTGTCTAGAAAAGATGCATAAACATAGTATTTGATATGTCAGGAAAGTGTGTGTCTTCAATCCCTTATGGAATGTGCTCAGACTTGGCATCTCAAGGTCTAAATTTCTCTCTCTCTCTCTCTCTCTCTCTCTCTCTCTCTATCTCTATCTCTATCTCTCTATCTGTGTGTGTCTGTGTTTGTGTATGCAGCCATGGGTATGTCAATATCTAGAGATCAGAGGATGACTTTTTGGAGTTTATTGTCTTCTTCCACTATGGATTTTAGGGGATCAAACTCAGGTCATCGGGTTTGTACACCAAGCAGCTCATCTGCCAAACATTGAGTCAGGCGCTTGGAATCTTGATTTCTTTCCAGTAGTGTTGTGAGTGATATAATTAATAGCCCTTGTTATAAATACCCATTGTTAAAATATATGGGGAAAAAAACTTTTTAAAAAAAAATGAACTGATCCTTGGCCATGGTGGCATATCCTAGGAAGGTGAGGCAGGAAGATGGCTACTGATTCAAAGCCAGTATGAGCTACTTAGTGAGGTTCAGGCCACTTGGGTCACAGAATGAGTCTGTGTGATCAAACAAACTAAAATGGGACAAACTGGGGCTGTCTCTCATTCATAGAGCCCATGTTGGAGGCAGCTTCTCTCTGCATCAAGCTGATAAATCAAGAACATGGAACTATACTGACTGGTGTATTAAAATTGCTGCTTTTTATCACAAAATAGCAATTCCTTTGTTTTATATAGGCTCCTTGAAGTCCGTGGAAGGCTCTATGAGCTTCTAACTCATTGTATTCCTCCTGAGATAATAATGAAGGTAAGTGGCTCCATTTCACATCTTGAACTTGCAGAGCTAAACGTGTGGACACTGGCCATGTGATCACAGAGCTTTGTAATGCAGAGAAAGGTATATCATCATCTCTAACATTTTGTTAATTCTGCAGATAGTGGTTCATTCTTTGCTGTGTGTCAGGCACCATTAGGGGACCACTGAAGAAGGAAGGGCAGAGCCCAGGTGTGACAGCATGTCCTGGGTAGTGACATGGGAGATAAGTGAACAAATTTCAGACTGTTGTGAGCCTTTAAAGGAAGGAAAATGAGATTGTAATAATGGAACTGAGTTATGCACAGCCATGGAAAGCGAGAGGTCCTTTTCAGCGGGCACTCAGACTAAGAGGATAGAACTATAAATGCCCAGGGAACAGAAATTCCAGGAAAGACGTGGTATAAGCTGAAGATATTGGTATAGTCTAGGCTTTGTAGGATTGGCCTCCTAGGCTCTTAGCAAAATTTACTGATTTGGGATATTAGACCATTCATGGGGTTTTGTTTGTTTCTATTAAAATTGCATAGTAATGTGAACAAAATCAAATTGTACTCAATGTGCTCTTTTATATGCAGAAGTTAATACTTTGCATTAGTAGCATGCACACATAAAAACTACATTAAAGCTTTACCTTTTATGAATGAGAAGCGTATGTATATTTGGCCTTTCCTTCCCTTGACTGCATTTTAAGTCACTCATACTTCCTGTAGGGTCTACTCTCAGAACTCCTACATAACTGTGATGGGCAGCTGAAAGGGGAAGTGGCACAGATGGCAGCCTATTATGAGCACCGACTACAGCTGGGCAGCAAAGCCATTTATCATTTGGAAGCCTTTGTGGCGAAGTTCATGGCACTTTATAAGAAGTTCATGGAGGACGGACTGGAAGGCATGATGTTCTGACTCAGCCAGCAGCTCCTCCAAGCTCGGCGGGTGCCTTGTTTATATAAATTTATGCTGGGACTTTGGATACAATAAACTAGCTTTACCTAGTAATGCATTATGTGTGTTTGTGTTTTAAAAATTAATTCTCTCGGAAATATAAATCTTTATTTTTATGTGTATGAGTGTTTTGCTTACATGAGTATCTTGCCTGTGTGCCTGTGCATCATGTGAGTACCTGGAGCCTGAAGTGTGTGGGACCATGAAAGGGAGCCTGTTTTCTGGTAGAGCTAGGTTTAAACCCCGGAGACCCAGCAGGGGTTCCTGCAAGGAACAGAAGGGGTTTGTCACACCCCCAGACACCAGGCTCCTGTCACGGAGGGCACCATCCCAAGAGGGCAACGTCCCAAGCCTCTAGTATTATGTCTGGACTCCACCCCCACAGTTACCTGGCAACAACCAGGTATGCTCCTCCCCACAGTTACCTGGCAACAGCCAGGTAGGCCAAGCCCACTGTAAAAGGGGCTGCTTACCCTCTCCTCTCTCTCTTACTCATACTCTCTTACTCTTGCCTCTCTCTCTTGCCCTCTTGCTCCCCCTCTTTCCGTATTCCTTTACCCCCTCTCTCAATAACAATAAACACCTTAAAACCAGGGACTGTCTCTTCTCATCAGGGGACCCGTGGGGAACAATGGAGCAGGTCTTCCTCTAAAGAGCTGCATCTGATCTCACGCAGAGAGCCTTCTGCGCTCTCAGCCAAGGCTTCACCCAACCCAAGCCACATGCTCCGCAGAGCAAGCCAAGGACTTGGAGCTCTCCTCCTTCCCTTTTCCCTTTGGCCCCAAGCCAGAGCCAGCCCCGTGAGCCCCTACTCCGTTCTCAGCTCTTCCGAGACATCGTGGTATCCAAGAGATAGAACCTGACATCCCTGGACCCTGTGCGGCCAGGGGTGGCATGGGTGGGGTGCTCGGAGTCGAACTTCCTGCATCCACCTCCATGAGCGGCTCTAGCCATGTGGTGAGCCAGACACAGGACACCATTTTAACCCACAGAAGTGACCAGAATGGGGTGTTGGATCCCCTGGGACTGGAGTTATAGATATTTTTGAGCTACCATGTGGGTGCTGGGATGGAACCTGGTCCTCTGTAAGAGCAAGTGCTTTTGATCCCTAAGCCATCTCTCCAGCCCTTGAACTATACTTCCATTGCCTCTCTGACCTTGCCCTTAGTGCTGTCATATATTGATAGAAAGGAAATCTTGTCACAAAAGTGACTGCACGTCTAGAGGGTGAACACTGAAATTTCCAGATTCCTTGACACTTGACAATGCATTACACAAGGTTTACATAACATGACCTATTTATAGCACATTTTCTTGGCGAGGTTATGAACTTCCAGTTTTTCCCTCTGGAAGCCTTTCTTAATGTTAATCTATGGATTTTTCCAGCTTCTAACCAGACACTTCAGAAAATACTCATTTCTTCTAGGCTATCCTTTTTTTTTTTCTTAAGCCTTTCAAAGAGTTTTTAGTTATGAGAATATTTTTTGTTTAGTTTTGTTTTTCGAGACAGGGTTTCTCTGTGTAGCCTTGGCTGTCCTGGACCTCACTCTGTAGACCAGGCTGGTCTCGAACTCAGAAATCCACCTGCCTCTGCCTCCCAAGTGCTGGGATTAAAGGCGTGTGCTACCACGCGTGAATAGGATGATTGTCAACACAGGAACTTCTCTCACCGCTAAGGGAATAAGGGCCTATGCATGCTTTCTCATCTGAACGCATTCATATGTGATCCTGCATTCATATGTGTTTAAAAGGGCTTTTTCTTCTTCTCCAATCTATCTGGCTCTTTCTGCCACAGAGTTCCCTGAGCTTTAGTGGAGGGGTTTGCTGGAGACATCTCATATAAAGTAGAATGTTCCAAGGTCTCTTATTCTGCTTATTTTCTGGACATTTGTTCTCATCGGCTGCAGGAGGAACTTGCTCTGATTATGCCTAAGGAAGGCATTGATATATAGCAGAATGTCCTTAGAAGTCATTTTACTGCTATGTTCTTTTAGCAAAGCTAGTATTTAGTTTTCTCCTATGTCCCTGGCCTATCTAGTCTCAGTTCTTGTCTACTCAAGCAGTGCTGGCTATAGGTTCCTCCTCATGGAGTGGGCATTACCTCCAGTCACGTGTTAGCTGGCCACTTCCACAACTGTTTTGCCCCCACTGCACCAACAGATCTTGTAGGGTGGTCACCACTGTAGAGTGAAGGGTGTATAGCTGAGTTGGTGTTTTTACCTTTCTCTTCTAGTAGCATGCAGAGTACTAGTTCCACTAGTCCTTAGGGGTGAAGGTTCTAAGTAAGCATCCTTTCCCATGGCCTTAAAGGCCAAACAGAATACCCCTTCCTCATCTTCCACAGCCTCATGACCACTTCCATTCCTCATTCCTGAGAACTGCATCTGTTTCATTTATTATGGCATGATTAGCTCTGAGTAATGGATGAAGGGTATTCCCCAGAAGGAGAGACTGAAAGTAAAATTGGACAGACAGAAGATCAGTTTCAGGGCAACAGCAACCATCAGCACATGTGAGGATCTGGTGATGATCCAGAGACAGGAACTATGTCACACCTACTTTATACAGCTATGCTGGACCCAGCAAGAGTCCCAACTAGACATCTCATCATCTAATGAAGCTTCCAGTACTGAAAATGGGTGAAATCTGATCTATGTGTTGACTGAAGAGGTCCCATGGGAACCCCCAAACAACCCAGGCTACTGCCAAGGTGATTAGTTGTTCTCCACAACCTGATGCTAAGACCCTATCGCCTAGGACAACACCTACACAACTCATTGAACCTGGAGATTTGGAGCTGGTGCCAATGAGTGAATGGGAGATGGAGAACAGTGCTGCATTCTGACACTATGGTCACTTCTACATACACAAGCAATTGGGGGAAAGGTATTCTTTTTCTACCTGTTTGGTTGGGAATGTGCTTCTCTGGATAAAACATATAAGAAAAACAGCAGATAGGTCTTTCTTCTTGTAGAAATTTCCAGGACCCTGGACCACAGCTCTGTGTACATAAAGATTGAGGAGTCTGAGGGCAATACACACACAGACACCACACACACACACACACACACACACACACACACACACACACCACACTGGTCATAATATTGCACATTAGTTTAAAATATTTTTAAGCTATATAACTTAAATTCACATAGCCTATGAAAATTGTACATATCAGTGAGGAACTCTGAGGTCTTTATATGGGAGAATAAAGAGTGTAGAATTATACTCTTTTATATAGAGTATAGAATTGAAGTTATCATACTTCTCATTGCTAAATGTTCAACACTTCTTTGTGGCGATGGAAATGTGACTCACTTCTGCTAGCCTTTGTGAAATGTGTAGAATATCAATATACCCTGTCCTATAAGACAAGCTAGTATTTCCTTCTTGTATGAATTATGGAACAGCTGATATGTAAGACAGAAACCCAGTAATATTTATCTGGTCTCTGGAAAAATGGTAAGGAAGTGCTACATAACGTTTAGTTAATTATTAATAAAAATCCACATCTTGTTGCTTCATATATCATGCTCTTGTTTTTAAAATTTGCAGATATATTTGAATGCAATATAATAAGCTAAGAACAGTCTCATTTAATCTAGATGTGAAGTTTTATTTACATATTAAAAATAAAAATTTAATAGCTATTTAATTAGGTAAGGAACTCTTAATATCTTTTTTATTTTCCAATTTTTATTAATCATTTTATTATTTACATTTCAAATGATATCCTCCTTCCTGATATCCCCTCGAAACCCCCCCATCTCATTCCCCCTCTCCTTTCCCTCTCTGAGGATAAAGATTTAATTTATTTTATTTTCTAATTATATATCTCTCTGTGTGTCTGTATGTATATGTGTTAATGTGTAATGCAGGTATCTGTGGGGCCCAGAAGAGCATATCAGATGCCCTAGAGCTGGAGGCAGTTACGAGTTGGCACTAGGGACTAAGCTCAGATCCCCTGTAAAATCACTAAGTGCTCTTATCTGCTGTGCCATCTCTCGGGACCTAGTTTATCTTATTATTCACTTTGTAATATTTGTATTCACAACTGAGTTTTAGATTATCTTTCTTGTGTATCTTTTGTTGGCTTTTACAATTCAATGCTTATGATAAACTCTACCCTGGGAAACATGAATAGATTAAATAATATGCAGTTTCAAGGACTATGTCTTTAAACCTTTTCTAGGCAATATTTTACTATATTGCTTTCATTGGTATGAATATTTTTTCTATTTACATAAAATATGTTTTTATTTTTTTATTAGATATTTTCTTTATTTACATGTAAATTACTCCTTTCCCAGTTTGCCCTCCAAAAAACAAACAAACAAAAGCAACAAGAACAAACCCCTGTTGCCCCCCCCCATGCCTGCCACCCCACCCTCTCCCACTTATTGGCCCTGGCATTCCCCTACACTGGGGCACAACATTGGTATGAATATTAACATTGCAGAGACATTTCTGAGACCCTTCTCTGCATTGTCACTTTATTGCTGATGTCACGCAGCATATGTGAGTTAAAGTTTTGATGGTCTAGGTAGAGGTTAGACAGGACAAACTATTATACCTAAAGAGTTGTTGAGGTCAGATAAGTTAAATACAATTTAAGGTTGTGAAAAACACCAGAAAGCTCACACTCCTCTGATCAGCTGAGTGCTTAATTATCTCAACTTTGGATTAATGTGTTTATTTTGTGGATTATAGATTGAAAAGCTGCACAGCCTCTCTTTTGCATCAATGTCAGACATACTCAATAGGTTGGTCACATTTGTTGAGAGTGAAAGGCAGCAGGTGGACTTCAAGAAACAGGGGTGTTCTTGGAAAAGTATGGAGAAGTACCCTAGGGTAGGAAGTTGTGTTGCATCGTCTAGGGGTTCTAAAGCAGACCTATGCAGTTAAGATTTATTACCATTTAAATATTTTGCAAATATGGCCTTAAGTGTATACTTCTCTATCTTATGTACATATGACTGGATAAAATTGAAGGCTGAACCATTGTGAAGAAATAACACACTTATTTCCTGAGTAGTATGTGCCTCTTGAGCAGAAAGAGTGAGCATTTCATATATGTAAAAATCATACCAAATATGGCTGTACATATGGAAATTGTTAGAGTTTTTTTGTAATACAATATCCTGAGTATTAATAAGGATTCTGAACTTGGCTATCAGTGACTCAAATTTTGCTTAGTTATCATTTACTACTTTGATGTCAAATGTTGAATTTCCTTTGTTCTTTGTCATTTAACTATGATCATGGATGATAGCAGTGACCCGGGAAGACCTTCATTTGAAGAAAACAGGGAAAAAAGAGGGCTTCATATCTCTTTCCAAATAAATCTTTCTTTTTTTTTAATTAAAAAAAATGTTTTTTACTTATTCACTTAACATCCTTCCTGCTGCCCCCTCCAAGTTACCCCCCCCACAAACTTACCCCCATCCTCCATACCTTTCTTTGAGTGGGTGGAGTCCCTCCTAAGTATCCCCCCGCCCTGGCACTTCAAGTGTTTGGGAGGCTAGGTGCTTCCTTTGCCATTGAGTTCAGACAAGACAGCCTAGCTAGAACATATCACACATACAGGCAACAACTTTTGGGACAGCCCCTGATATTTTGAGCTTTAGTAAAGTTTCTTTTATGAGTGTGGGTGTCCTCGCATTTGGGGCATAGGTGTTCAGAATTGAGACTTCATCTTGGTGGATTTTCTCTTTGATGAATATCGTTTCCTTCCCCATCTTGTTTGAAAACTTTTGGGTGATAGACTATTTTATCAGATATTTAGAATGGCAACTCCAGCTTGTTTCTTGGGACCATTTGCTTGGAAAACTTTTTTCTAGCTTTTTACCCTGAGGTACTTTCTGTTTTTGTCACTGAGGTGTGTTTCTTGTATGCAGTAAAATGCCGAATCCTATTTACATATCCAGTCTATTAGCCTGTGACTTTCTTTTCATTGGGGAATTGAGTCCATTGATGTTGAGAAATATTCAAAACAGATGATTGTTAGTTCCTGTTCCTTTTGTTGCTGGAGGTGTGATTCTCTTCTTTTGGTTTTGTTGTGAAATGTTTAATTTCTTGTGTTTTCTTGGATGTAGTTAAACCTTCTTGTGTTGGAGATTTCCTTCTAGTATTCTCTGTAGGGCTGGATTAGTAGAAAGATATTGTTAAAATGTGGTATTGACATGGAACACCTTGGTTTCTCCATCTGTGGTATTGACAGTTTTGCTGAGTATAATATCCTGGACTAGAACTTGTATTCTCTTAGGGTCTGGAAGACATCTGTCCAGGATTTTCTGGCTTTAAAGTCTCTGTTGAGAAGTCTGATGTAATTCTGATAGGTCTGCCTTTATATGTTAGTTGCCCTTTTTCCGTACTGCTTTTAATATTCTTTCTTTGTTCCATATATTTAGTGTTTTGATTATTATGTGTCGAAAGGGTTTTCTTTTCTAGTCCAATCTATTTGGTGTTTTGTAGGCTTCTTGGGCATTTATGGTCATCTCTTTCTTTAGGTTAGGGAAGTTTTCTTCTATGATTTTGTTGAAGATTTTTTTCTCGGCCCTTGAGCTGGGATTCTTCTCCTTCTTATATACCTATTAATCTTATGCTTGGTCTTTTCATTGTGTCCCAAATTTCCTGGATATTTTGGATTAGGAGCTTTTTACACTTTGTATTTTCTTTGACTGATGTGTCAATATCTTCTATATTATCTTTAACACCTGAGATTCTCTCTTATATCTCTTGTTTTCTGTTGGTGATATTTGTATCTGTATCTCTTGATCTCTTTCCTAAGTTGTCCATATCCAGGGTTGCCTCCATTTGCGTTTTCTTTCTAGTCCAAACAAAAAGAAACACACACACACACACACACACACACACACACACACACACACGTAAAACCAGCTCAAACAACAAAAATAACAGGAACTAAAAATCATTGCTCTTTAATATCTCTCAACATCAATAGACTTAATTACCCAATAAAAACACATAGGCTAACAGACTGGATACCGAAACAGGCTGCAGCATTTTGCTGCATAAAAGAAACACACATCAGTGATAAAAACAGACACTGCCTCAGAGGAAAGGGATGGAAAAAGTTTTCCAAACAAATAGTCCCAAGAAACAAGATGGAGTAGCCATTTTAGTATCCAATAAAATAAACTTTAAATCAAAAGTTATCAAAATGATAGGCAAGGACTCTAAATATGCATCAAAGGAAAAATCCACCAAGATGAAGTCCCAATTCTGAACATCTACTCCCCCAAGTGCAAGGGCATCCACATTCATAAGAGAAACTTTACTAAAGCTCAAAACATATATTGGACCTCATACAATAATAGTGGGAGATTTCAACACCCCACTCTTACCAATTAACAGGTCATTGAAACAGAAACTAAACAGAGACACAGTGAAACTAATAAAAATTATGAACCAAATGGATTTAACAGATATTTATAGAACACTTCACCCTAAAACAAAAGAATGTACCTTCTTCTCAGCACCTCATGGTATCTTCTCCAAAATTGGACATATAATCAGACACAAAAGAAGCCTCAACAGATACAATAAGATTGAAATAATCCCATTCATTCTATCAGATCATAATGGACTAAGGATAGATGTAAATAACAACAAAAACAACAAAAAGTCCAAATACTCATGGAAACTGAACAACTCTATGCAGTGATAACTTGGTCAGGGAAGAAATGAAAGATTTTCTAGAATTCAATGAAAACTAAGGCACAGCATTCCCAGACTTTTGGGACAAAATGATAGCAGTGCTAAGAGGAAAAGTCATAGCACTAAGTCCCTTCATAACAAAATTGGAGAGATCCTATTAGCAATGTAACAGAATACATAAAAGCTCTAGAAAAAGGAAGCAAACACACCCAAGAGGAGTAGATGACAGGAAATAATCAATTCAGGCTGAAATCAACCAATTAGAAACAAAAAAAAATGATACAAAGAATCAACAGAAGCAAGAGGTGGTTCTTTGAAAAGGCACAGAGACAAAATCCAAATTAACAAAATCAGAAATAAAAAGGGAGATATAGTTAGTCTCTACAACTCCTTCCATGGGTATTTTGTTCCCGCTTTTAAGAAAGAACGAAGTATCCACACTTTGGTCTTCCTTCTTCTTGAGTTTCTTATGGTTTATGGTTTGTACTTTGTGTATTCGGATCTTCTGGGCTAATAACCACTTCTCAGAGAGTGCATATCATGTGTGTTCTTTTGTGATTGGGTTACCTCACTCAGGATGATACTCTCCAGATCCATCCATTTCCCCAAGAATTTCATAAATTCATTGTTTTTAATTGCTGAGTAGTACTCCATTGTATAGATGTACCACACTTTCTGTATCCATTCCTCTGTTGAGGGACATCTGGGTTGTTTCCAATTTCTGGCTATTATAAATAAGACTGCTATGAACATAGTGGAGCATGTGTCCTTATTACATGTTGGAGCATCTTCTGGGTATATGCCCAGGAGTGGTATAGCTGGGTCCTCTAGTAGTACTATGTCCAGTTTCCGAAAGAACCACCAAACTGATTTCCAGAGTGGTTGTACCATCTTGTAGTCCCACCAGCAATGAAGGAGTGCTCCTCTTTCTCCACAACCTCTCCAGCAACTGCTGTCACCTGAGTTTTTTTATCCTAGCCATTCTGACTGGTGTGAGGTGGAATCTCATGGTTGTTTTGATTTGCATTTCCCTAATGACTAAGGATGTTGAACATTTCTTTAGGTGCTTCTCAGCCATTCGGTATTCCTCAGTTGAAAAATCTTTATTTAGCTCCGTACCCCATTTTTTAATACGGTTATTTGTTTCTCTGGAGTTCTTCTTGAGTTCTTTGTATATATTGGATATTAGCCCTCTATCAGATATAGGATTGGTAAAGATCTTTTCCCAATTTGTTGGTTGCCATTTTGTCCTATTGACAGTGTCTTTTGCCTTACAAAAGCTTTGCAATTTTATGAGGTCCCATTTGTTGATTCTTGATCTTAGAGCATAAGCTATTGGTGTTCTGTTCAGGAAATTGTCCTCTGTGCCTATGTGCTCCAGTCTCTTCCCCTATGTTCTTTTTTATTAGTTTGAGTGTATCTGATTTTATGTGGAGGTCCTTGGTCCACTTGGACTTGAGCCTTGTACAAGGAGATAGGAATGGATCGATTTGCATTCTTCTACATGCTAACCTCCAGTTGAGCCAGCACCATTTGTTGAAAATGCTGTCTTTTTTCCACTGTATGGTTTTAGCTCCTTTGTCAAAGATCAGGTGGCCATAGGTTTGTGGGTTCATTTCTGGGTCTTCAGTTCTATTCCATTGATCTACCTGCCTGTCATTGTACCAGTACCATGCAGTTTTTATCATAATTGCTCTGTAGTACTGCTTAAGGTCTGGGATGGTGATTCCACCGGAGATTCCTTTATTGTTGAGAATAGTTTTGGCTATCCTGGGGTTTTTGTTATTCCAGATGAATTTGCAAATTGCTCTTTTTAAGTCTGTGAAGAAGCAGAGACTAAAGGAAGGACAATTCAGAGACTGCTCAACCTGGGAATCCTTCCCATATTCAGTCATCAAATCTAGACACTATTGTGGATGCCAGCAAGTGCTGAATGACTGGAGCCTGATATAGCTGTCTCCTGAGAGACTCTGACAGTATCCGGCTAATACAGAAGTAGAGGCTCACAGCCATCCATTGGACTGAGTACAGGGTTCCCAATGAAGGAGGTAGAGAAAGGACCCAAGGAGCTGAAGGGTTTGCAGCCTCTAAGGATGAACAACAATATGAACTAACTAGTACCCTCAGAGCTCCCAGGGACTAAAACACCAACTGAAGAGTACACATGATGGGACTAATGGCTCCAGCAGCATATATATAGCAGAGGATGGCCAAGTTGGTCATCAATGGGAGGAAGGCCCTTGGCCCTGTGAAGATTCTATGCCCCAGTGTAGGGGAATGCCAGGACCAGTAAGCTGGAGAGAAGGGGTTGGGGGAGGGAACAGGGATTTGTTCTTGTTGTTTTTTGTTTTGGGATATGAAAAATGAGCTCATCATTTAGTACACATATTTTGATAATAACTCAAGAATAATAGACTCAATTCCACAACATAGAAAAAGAAAATAAAGCATACAAATTTCAAAAACATTCTTCTTGTAGGGGGCACGTACTGCCTCTCTGTCTTCTTTCCCTGGGGACTCCAGGGTTTCAAGTCCTAAAGAACCTGGGTCAAATGGCTAACTGTGGTGCCTATTAGCATAACAAAAAGTATTCTGGCCTTCAAGCTCTCTCAGCATTTCAAGTCCTTTTACAGAGCCAAGGCTGCCACCCTCCTTTCTGTTGTATATCTCTACTTATCCCTCTCCCCAATCCTAAACTTCTCTAATTCATGGGCTTCCCTTCTGCACAGCTTCTCATTCCTAAGCCCTGAGCTCCTTAGCTCTCTATCGGCCTGCTTGCTCACACCTCTCTTTGCCCTCTCTTTTTATGTTTTCTCTCTCTCCTCTCTCCTTATCCTCTTCCTCTCTGCTCTCTCTCTCTCTCTCTCTCTCTCTCTCTCTCTCTCTCTCTCTCTCTCTCTCTCTCTCTC